>JAULBU010024922.1:0-18080 GCA_032358235.1 Odonthalia washingtoniensis
CGAGAGTCTCGGCCGGCGTGAGGGGAGCCTTCGTCATGGCAGTTCCTCCCGGAGCGACACGCCGGCCAACGGATCGGCACTGATGGGCAGGTCCTCGGCGGACCCTTGCCGCACCGCCGTCACGAGCGCGTCGTACACCTCGGGGCGGGCGCGGAACGACTCGATCCATTCGTGAATGACCCGCGCCTCGTCCACCGGGTCGCCCCGCTCCGCCGTCGGCTCCTGCACGGCGGTGATGCCGTCCAAACCGTTCAACTTAATCAGGTCGATCTTGAGTTTCCGGGAGGCGTCCACGGCCGCGAGCCACTGTTGCACCGTGACCCCGGAGGCGGCCATCTTGGCCGCGTCCGTGGGGTCCAGTGACACGATGCGGGCGAGTCCAATGTCCAGCATCTCCAACTGCATTTCCCGCTCTTGTTTCATCGCCGCCAGGGTGCGGGCGGACCACTCGCCGTCGCGGTGGTAATAGCGGTCGAGGATGTGCCGGACCTTCGAGACGCGCAACTTGAGTTGCGTTGCGATCACGTTGACCGGGATGTTACGGGCGCGGAGTTCGAGCACCCGGCGTTCGACGGCGACCGCTTCAATCCGCCGGGAGGCGGACAGGCGGCGCGGTGCTCGGGTCGGTGTCGGGGTGGGCATGGGAGCCGGACGCCCGCACGCGGGTCGCCTCGTCCTCCGGGGTAACGAACATGTGAACCGTCTTGCAGAACTTGCACTGCACACGGGCCGGGGGCGGCGCGCCGCTCTCCACGGCCTCCGTCTCGCACAGGACGCACCGCCACGCGATGCACCGCCGCCCCACGGCGGCCGGGAGGTGCTCCGGGGCGGTGAGGAACCGGGCGGCCCGCCGCCGCATCTCCTCAATCGCCCACCCCAGCGCGCCGTCGGGGTCCGGGCAGTCCCGCGCGAACGTGTTCAGCCGCACCCCGTCCAGCGCGCAAATGATCTCGATGGGGTCGAGGCCGCCCCGTGCCGCCAACTCGTCCAGCGTTTGGTGGTGATTGCGGTAAACCGCTTCCTCGGCCTGCCGCAGCATCTCACGCGGCACGACACGGGGGCACTGAGGGAACCGCCGCCGCTGGGACGGGTCGAGCATCACGGGGAACCGTGGCGTGTCACTCGGCGGGTTCACGGGCGGCCTCCGGCGTCACCTCGGGTACGCGCCGCTCGTCCCGCACCTCGGCCCGGTCGATGCGGACGTGCGAGGGTGCCTTGATGCCGAGGCGCACCCGGCCCCGGCCGATGTCCACGACGGTGATGACCACATCGTCGCCGACGTAGATTTCCTCGTTCAGCCTGCGGGCGAGTACCAGCATGGGATATCCTCCGTGACGGGGGTGAGTAAAAGCATACCGGCCCGAGGGCGGTGCGGCTACAGTCGGAGCGGATCGTACCGCTCGTGGACCGTCGAGCCGTCCGGGAACACGAGCGTGAGCGCGCGGCCGATGTTCCGGGCATAATGCACCGTGCTCCACGTCCCGCCGTGCTGCGCTTCCACGGCATAAGCGGGCAGCGCGATGAGCGGGAACGTAGCGAGCACGATGGCGCGGTTCCGCGTCAGATACGGCTCCGCGATCATGACGTGCTCGGCCGCGCAGTGTGCCCGGAGTACGTCGTTCGTTGGCGGGTGACTCACGCGGCGGATACCGAGGGCGGCGGCGATGGCGTCCGCGTCCGCGTCCCCGCCGAGGCAGTCGCCGTGGTGAATGGCGGACACGTCCCACCCCCAGCACCCGCCGAGGATGCGGGACAGGGTGTCGGCCTGCTGGCCGGTGAGGCCGCAACGGGTTGCAGTAATTCCTACGGTTATCATGGGGTGAGCCACATTCCGGAGAGCAGGAACCCGTCCCATTTGCACGCGGCACACTTGCCCACGCGGCTCAGCAGCGACAGGCCGTCGATCTCGTCGATGTCCCCTTGCTTGGTGTCGGCGTACACCTCGGCCGGGATGAGGCGGCGGCACCCGCACCCCGGACACGAGAACCCGAACGCGCCGGCGTGCTCCCAGCACACACCGGCCGACAGGTCGCCCACTTGCTCCGGGGGCGGCACCGGGGCCGGCGGGTCGATCTTGCGGGCGCGAACGTGGGTCCGCGTCGGGTCGGGGCGAATCGCCACCTCATCACCTTTCCGGTTCGGGTTCACGGGGCGGCCGTCCACGGTCACGGTGGCGGGTCCGAGCACCTCGACACCGAGCAGCCGGCCGGCCGCGTCGTAGTCCGCCATCACCACGCCCGGAATCAGTTGCACCGTGCCGCCGGATTCCGACGGCGCGCCGCATTGTACCGGGCGGTCCAGTCTGATGTACACTCCGTCTCTCATGCTCCGGCCCTCCGCGAGTTGTTTCATCAGTCGGAACGTGTGCGGCCTCGGGCGCGAACGTTCGCGCCCGAGGCCGCAGGTACCGCGTCAGTCATCGAACCCGACGGTTAACTCACCGAACACGGGAGGCGTCGGAACCTCCCACGTCCCGCCGCTGGCGAAGTCCACGGCGTCCGCGAGGCTGGGTGTGATCCGCCACAGCACCGAGGTGCCGGGCGCGCCCACCGCCGTTACCGGGTAGTTCGCCGCCGTCCACTTGCCGGCCGCCGCGTCCCATGTGGACAGCGCCGGGCCGTCATAAATGAAGTCGAACACCCCGAACACGTTGACGATGGACACCTTCAGATAGTCCTTCTCGAACGTCGGAGCCGCGACCCCGTGGTCATACCACGGGAACCAGTACACGAACACCGTCGCGGCCGGGGCCGCATTGTTCGGCAGGTTGTGGTTCTCGAACACCGGGTTGCCGTCCGCGTTGTTCCCGGTGTACCACAGCCCCCCGATGCACCCGTTGTAGTTGTCACAGGCCGCCCAATAGGGCGGGGTGGGCACGGGCATCGCCGCCCCCGGATACCCCTGGGTGTACACGCTGGACGGCGCGAACGACGCCACCGCGACACCCGCCACGCACACCGCCGCCACCGCCGCCAATCGACTGAGCCGAATCATCAAGACACCTCGGAAGGATCGGACACCACACCGGGGGGCGGAACGCCCGCCCCGTGCCGGTGAAGGGTGCGCGGGGACTCGAACCCCGGCCTGTGCGTGTCAACGGGCCGCAACCCGTTCAGGCGCTCCACTGCTCGCACCCGCGACTACTGTGTCGGGCATCCGGGGAACCGCACCCCGGTCAGCCGCATGTACTTCTCGTTCGGCCGGAACTCCGCGCCCTCACACACCCACACCCCGCCGCACACCTCCGGTTCGCGCACCGGCATCGCCCGGCACTTGGCCACCCACCGCCGGAACGCGGCCGGGCTGCGGAACTCACGCGGCTCCTCGCACTCGGTATCGAGTCCGAACCGCCGCATCCCGCCCCACTCACACAAGTAGTGCGACCCGTCGGGGGACGCAATCACAATCGCCCCCACGCGCCCGAGCAACGGGCGCAACTCCCGGAACAGCGTCCGCAGTTCCGCGTCCGCAAGGTCCGGGCTGAATTGGCCGAGCAGCGGCATGTTCACTCCTCCGTGAAGTTGGACAGGACGACCTTGACGCACTCACCCACCACCGCCACCACGTCGCCCAGGCAGCAGTGGCACCACACCAAAGACACCACGCACCCGCGAGCCGCGTCCGACACCAAGCACGCGGCCCCGAGCACCACCACCAAGAGCACCACGATTGCGAAGAAGGTGAGCATGTTCGTTCCGTCCGTTGGGTGTGCCGGGGAACTTGCTCCCCGCTGGAAGTAATATACCACGGATACGGAAAGAGTCAACACGGATTTCCGGATTCTGTCCGCCGGCCGGGAGCAGACTACTCGCCGGCCACGGCTTCCATTTCCGTGTCGTCGCCCTCGGTTGGGTGCACGCCATCGGGTGCCAGCAGCATTTTCCGCATGAGGTAAATGTGATGACTCTCCGCCGCCTTCATGGCGGCGCTTCGACTCGTGAACCCCTTCACCGTCCGCAAAACCAACTCGCTCGCCGGGGCGGTCTGGTGGTATTTCCAATCCCCGGCCCGCATCTCTTTCACGACGTACCGCCACCCCTCCGTTTTGGCCTCGATGACGCCACCGACTCCATACGGCTTCCATCGCCATTGCAGCGGCGCAATCAGCGTGCCGCTCCGGGACGGCCTCGGCGGTGGTGGGGCCGCCGCCGGACCCGTACCGGACACCGTGACTTCGACGGCGGGCGGAGGTCCGGCGGCACACTCGCCGGGCACCTCGGCCGTGGCGGCGGACCCGCTCCCGGAGCCGGAAGAGGTGGGCGGGAAAAGTTCGTGGTAGCTGTACGGCATCGTGAACGGCTTCACGTCGGGACGCCACTTGCCCGGCACCACGCCGAACAACTCCCACCGCGCCGCGCAACCGTTTGTGCTCCGGACCATCACCCCGAGGTCCAGACCAAGTTTCTTGGTGATCGCCATGAGACGCCACACGTCGAGCACGTTGTAGGCCGCGAGCGACACCACGTCTTCCGGGAACGGCTCCGCGACTCCGGACACCCGGAACGACACCGAGGAACCGAACGCCAGCACCACCTCCGACGCCGTGCCCGTCCCCACCTCCCCGCGCAGCAGCAGCCCGTCACTCAGCATCGTTAGCTGGACGGGGCCGACGAACACCACCCGCGCCACACTCTCCCCTTCCGCGCGACCAACTTCGTTCTTGCTCATGCCAGACCCTCATCGGTTAAGGAACATATCCGATATGCTACGGATACGGATATTATCAGCCCACTTGCCGCCCGGTCATATCTCCCCCGTGTCGAGGAAGGTGTGCCGGGTGGCCAACTCCGCCCGCTCCGCCGCGAGCACTTGCGTCAGCCCGTTCGGTTTGCCGGGCACGGGGCCGAGTCCGGCCCGGTGCCGCTTGTCCGCCTCGGACTTGACGCGATGACACCACACGCACAGGGTTTGCAAGTTGTTCAGCCCGCACGTCCCGCCCCCCTCCCGAACCGGGACGCGGTGGTCCGCCTGCCAGTAGGACTTCGACCGCGCGGCGATCCGCAACCGGCGGGACAAGCTCGCACGCCCCGCCGGGGTCATCTTCGCCAGCCGCCGCGTGAGCGCGGTGCAGTCCAGGCCGCACACCGCACACACCCCCTTGTCGCGGTCGAACACCGCTTCCCGGAGGCCGGAGCCGGTGCAGTACATGCGGAACAGCTTGAGGCAATCGTCGCCACAGAAGTTCCGGTACGCCGAGGATGAGAAGCAGCCGCGACAGAAACGGCAGGTGCCCGGCGCGCCGATGGGGAACTGGAACCGATCCGCGTACCGCTGGTGACTGGGGGCGGGAAGCATCTGAACACGGCCTCGGGGGCGGGGGTGGTTCGGTCGGTCATCCGGCGGCGGTGGGTTGTCACTCATCCCCGTCCGCGTACTCCGGGCACGGGCGGCACCCGAACACGGCGTCAGCACCCTTGCCGTACTTATTTCCCTGACTGCCGCGCCGCCACCGGGAGCACAACGCGCACCGGAACAGGTCCGCGTCCCGTTCCAGCCGCTCGAACACCCCGTCACCCGCAAGCGGCACCCCGAGCACCTCGGCCGCCACGCGGAACACGTTGCTCACCGTGCCCACCGGGAGCGCGGCGGCCAACCGCCGCACCTGCTCCGGCGTCATGTTCGGACCCGTCACGCCGTCGATCCGCACCGGCTCCACGACCTTTTTCCGGCCCTTGAGTTTCGACACGCGACCTTTGTTCGGCGAGTACCCGTGCCCCATGTCCGGCACCACCGGCCGGAGGCACTTCAACTCCTTGAACCTGACCTGCCGACTGGGCTTCCGTGGCTTCGACATGCGGCACCTGTTGGGGTGAAGAGGGTGAGGACACACGCCGGGCACTCACGGCCGAACCGCCCACCGCTCGACCGTCACCAAGTCCTCGGGGTGCTCCGCCCGCTTCACCGCCGCCTCGGCCTCGGCCCCCGCTTCCGTCGCGTGCACCGAGGACACCCATTCGAGCCACTGCGCCCCGTCATGCCGCCGCACCATGAGCAGGAATGTATAGCCGGAGTTTGTATTTTTCCCTTCCCCTCGGCTCGAATCGGACGGTTTCGCGGCGGTGGCGGGTTGCGGGGGTGTTTTTGGGTGGCGTTTCTGCTCTTGTTCGGGGGAGGGGCAGTCGCCGGGTAGTGGCGGGGAGTGGTGTGCGACCTTGATGGCGAGAGCGTAGGCGGTGGCGAGGATGGCCTCGGCGTTAATGTGGTGATCGGCGTTACCGGGCACGGGTGCTTTTGTTTTGAACCCGAGGCGGCGGGCAACGGTGGCGTCGTACAGGGCGGCGACGGCCATTGCCCAGAATGAGGCGTGTGTGGGGCACGGTGGCGGGACGGGTGCGGCCGGATCGTGTGGCAGTCCTCCCTTGCCGAGTTTGGCACGGGCGGCGGCGGTGACGGCTCCGGCGTCCAGTCCGGGAGCGGCGGCCCGCACGTTCCAGCCGAATACGCCCCACTCGGGCACGTCTTTCGGCACTTCCCCCACCCGTTGCAGTTCATCCGGGATGGGCACGTCGCCGCTGTGCGGGACGGATTCCGGCGTGTTGGTGGCACTCATTCGCGTGGCCCTCGGTCGGTTGTTTGTTCACTCGGTTGGTAACGATTGTCGGTATTCATGCGGTGCGGGTCAGGCCGGCACCGGCTCCCCGCCCGCGTCCCCGGCCTTGTCTTCTCCGGCTTTGTCTTCCCCGCGCGTCATGTCCGTCACGATTGCGTCAATCACGTCGAACAGCATGAGCGGAACGTCGAACTCATCCGCACACGCCACGCACAACGACGCCCGGAGTTTTGTCAACCCGGCCCCCGGCCGCCCGCACCGCAAGCACGGCGGCCGGACACACACGCCGGCCCGGAACTCCACTCCGTTTGAACTGAAATTGTCCACGTCGCACACCTCCGTAACTGGTGGACCCGCAACGAGTTGTGAATAGTGCCACTCGTCGTAATCGTGGACGCGGCGGCACAACCGGAACACGGCCGCACACAGCCCCACGAGCACCGCCACGCCGACCCACGCGGTACACACGGCCTCACACATACCCGCCCTCCCGCAAGTGGTCCGCCTCGGTGCCGGTGCGACCCGCCGACCGGCACCGCCAGAGGAACTCCGCCCGGCTCAGTGCCCTCGGATCGGTCGGCACGCGGCCGAGGTACTCCGCCCCCGGCGAACACCCGCGCCACACCGCCGCGCCCAGACACCGATCCGCGTCCCCCTTCCTGAGACACGCCACGGCCTCGCAGTGCCGCGAACGCATCGCATGAATGTCTTTGTACCTTTCCGCCCCCTCGACGCAGAGAAGGGCCATTCTGTGCGACACACGGCCCGGCCCGTCCGCGCCGCCCGGCTCGTCCGGGAACCCGTTCGGCCCGCACAACGTCCACGCCGGCCGCTCCAGCCGCCACGGGGTGTACCCCTTCCGGTTCGGCGGGGCCGAGTCCTCCCACTCGTCCCGAATCTCCTCCGGGTACACGAACAGCGGACGCCACCGGGTGATAATCCGCCACAAGCGGCCCGCCCACTCCCGGCTCAGCGGCCGGTCCACCCCGTGCGCGAACGCCATCGCCGCCACCGCACACCACCCGAACGGACGCGCCAACAGGTGCCCCCGCTCCCACACCGTCCCCACCCCGTGCCGCACCCGGAACACCAGCCCGAACCCCCGCAGCAGTCCCGCCATCGCCACCCGGTCCCAGCACACCAGACGGCCCGCGTACCCCGCCCACCGGCCCGGAGCCACGAACGGCCCCGCCGGGGCCGGCCCCGAGGCCGGCGACTCGTCCGCCGCCCGCGCCGTAAGCACCGGGTCCGCCAAGAGCGCGGCCCCGCCCGCCGCCGCCCACCGCACGGCCAGACACCGCTCCCGCACACCTAACGCCCGCAGGATCATGCCGGCACCTTCGCGCCGAGCGGCCCCACGCCCGCCACGCGGAACGGGTCCAGGCCGTTCTCCTTCCCCGCGTCCACCATGCGCGGATTGCGTTCGAGCATCCGCCGCGCCGTCTCTAGCGTCACCGCCGGTTTCTCCCCGAAGTACGCCCCCACGTCCCGCTGGCAGTCGTCCGGGTGCGGCACGAACGGCCCGCCCGCCGCGTCCAAAATGGCCCGGCACATCCGCCGCCCGTCCTCGGTGAGCGCCTCCGCCATCATTTCCCACGCCAGCATCCGCACCCGCAGCGCCACGAACACACTCGCCCACGGCGTCGGCTCGTACCACACGTCCGCCGTCATCGACTCCGCCGCCGGGAGCGCCACCGCCGCCGGCGGCACCGCCACCCGCCACGGCTTGCCCCCGTTCTCCGACTCCTCGGGGAAGTGCCGCACCGACAGGTCCAGCACCAGCCCCGAGGCCGGGAACGAAGTGATGCGCGGCGGCGCGGACACCACACCGACCCAGCAGTGATACTCCGGCATCCCGGACGCCAGCGCGAACACCGACGCCGGCCCCTCCGGCTCCCACGCATACCCGAACATCTCTTCCGGGTCATCCGCCTCGACCGGCACCCGACGGGTGAAGCACGCCCCGGCCTGAATCACCGCCCGCCCCCCGCACATGTTCACCGCCGCCGCCGTGAACGCGGCATACGGCAGACAGTGCCCCGGACGGTCGAACCCCTTTCCCGCCGCCACCCGCATCACCGCCGCCGTCACCGCGTTCACCCACGCAACGCACTCGCGGGGCACCCCGCCCGGCCGCGCGTTCACCTCGGCCGCCCCGTCCGCCCGCTTTTGAACCATGCCCATCGGCCCGCCCTCCCGCCGGCACGCGGCCGGCACGCCTCGGAACCCGACACACCGCGCCGGGCAACAGTTGCCCGTCACTCGGTGCCGCCCACCTCTTCCGCCGGGAATAAATCCACCGGCAGCCCCGTGGTGCCCGTGGTGTTCAACGCCACCCACTGAAACGCCGGTTCGGCCGATGGGGCCGTCGGCCCCGTCTTGGTGGCAATTTCCGGCACGAACGGCGGGGCGAACGGCAGCATCGAAAGCGGCCTGAACGGTACCGGGCCGGTGGCGGGTGCCGGCACGGGTTGCGCCGAGGTCCGCCCCGACGCCCCAGAACCTATCCCCGCCATCGAACGCTTCAACGCCGTCAGCCTGTCCGCCCGCACTTGGGCCATCCGCTCCTTCGCCCGCCGCACCGCGACCGTACCCGCCCACGCCGCACTCTGCGGCTGTAGAAACTGCTCCTGCCACATCTCGCACCCGAACGGCAGTTCCCACGCCCCGGCCACGAGCAGCTTGCGGCGGAGGGCCTCCGTCACCAACAGGCACGGCGCGAACCCGAGCGAGTCATACGTCCGGACCAACACCTGATGCCGGTTACGCACCCGCCGCCGCCGCAACACCTCACCCACGAACACCTCGGCCTCGCCCGGCTGCTGCCCGACCACCCGCGACCAGTGCCCCCGCACCTGCCGATTGCAGTCCGGGTGCCGGTGCCACGCGAACACCCGCGAGTCGTCCACGAACACCATCGCACGGCCTCCCTGTGACAGCAACGGGTTGCACCGCCGCCGCCGGTTCAACGCACGGTGAGCGAGTCGAACGCCCATCTCGGCCTTAGTTGGCCGCGTGTTCTTTCGTGCCGGGCCGCGCCGTGCTCACGCAGGGGACACGGGCGGGCACAATTTCCACAACACTAACCGTGCCGAGTGCCGGCCGAGGGACTCGAACCCCCTCCCGCCACCAGGACGGGACAGCGCCGCACGATTGGGGGGGGTCGGCGTGTCACCAGAGGCCAGCCGCGTCCGAATCGTGCTCGCTATGCCAGCATGTTCACCGCCCGCCGAACACGTTGCCGGGGGTTGGAATCGAACCAACCACCTACGGGGGTGAACCCGTTGCTCTAACGGCGGGGCATCACACCCCGCCGCCACCTACACGGGCCGCCGCGTGCCCGAGGGCAGAGGCGGGCGGGCGGGTGAGGTACCAATGAGCTACCCCGGCTAACGTTTTCCACGGGTGCGGTCAGTTCACCGACGGCTCGCCCGGCATCCGCAGCGGCGGCCGGGAACGCCCCTCATCACCGGCCACCCGGCCGGCCGCGTCCAGCATCGCTTCACGGATCACGTCGAGGGCCGCCACGACGCGCGGGTCCGCCGCGTCCACCCCGGCCGGCAACGTCTCGGCCGAGAGCCGCCAGAAGATGGATTCCGCGAAGTTCTTACCGGCCGCCCGGTCCCGCTCGAACAACTCAACCCACTCTTCCGTTACCTCCCGCTTCACCTCCCGAATCAGGTCCACCGAGGACGCATCCGCACGCGGATCACCGAGCATCCGCGTCAAGTCCCGCGCCGCCTCCGCCGCGACCATGTGCGGGAGCGGGTCGAAGTCCGGGAACACGAACTTGCAGGCGTCCAACAGCCGCGCCACGAACACCGACGCGGCGTCCGAGGTGACGAGCGCCAGCGACATGCTCTCACCCGGCCCGTTCGCCGGCCCGCCCGTCGGCCCGAGGACAACGTGAACCTGAGTGGTCGCGTCGTCCACCGGGTCCACGGAAACGCACATCACCCGAACCTGCACGCTGCTCAACAGCCCTTCCGCCGTCTGCCGCTCGTCCGCATCCGCATCCGCCGCCGGCCGCCGCCTGTTCTCACCCGGTTGCACCGTTTCCGCCGCCATGTCCGTACCCCGTTGTCGTGTTGTGAAGGAACGGGCGGGAACGTCCCGCCCTCGGGCCGATACTCACACCGGATCGCCGGCGGCCCGCGACAGCGCCTCGGGGTCGAACCCCTCGAACGCCGTGCGGCACGACCGCACCAGCGCGCCGACCACCTTTTCCGCCGCCGCCTTGCTCTTGAGCCGCAGCACCAAGTCACCCCCGCCCACCCGCAGAATCAAGTGCACCTGCTCCGGCTTCCATCCGGGCGCGTCCGCCGGCATGGAACTCCACAGCCCCACGTCCACGCCCCGCACGTCGTGCACCTCACCCGGCAACACGTCACCCACGCCCACCGGAGCCGCGCCCGGAACGGACGTGAACACGCCGTTACCGATGTCCCGCATGTCGTCCGTGTGCTCGACGGCCGGGTCCGGCGGCGGGGCCGCCCGGAGGAACGACCGCAGGGATTTGTTCTTCGACATGAATGCGCCTCGCGTGCGACAAGTGAACCGGGACACTCCCGGCATTGGTGATATGAATATACGCCGTATACGGCAATAAGTCAATAAGAAAAGGCGGGAATCCTCCCGCCTCGGTCGCCCGCCGTCCCGTCCGCCCGCTCGCGTCAGCCCGGCAGCGGCTCCCCCTTGTACCGCCGCACCAGCCCGAAGTTCTCCACACCCGAGGGGATGACCACCCCCGGCCGGAGCCGGAGCAGGTTGGCCTTGAACGGGCCGTAGTCCACCGAGTGCTGCCACCGGCCCCACTTCCGCTTGATCGTGGTTACGTCGGGGTGCTGCTGCTGCAACGACTTGGCCATTTCCAGCCGCCCGTCGAAGGTGCCGTCTTGCCGGTACATTTCGTCCGTGTTCCCGCCCTTGAGTTTCATCGTCCCCAACTTGTCGCACAGGAACACGCGGAAAAGCACCGTGCACAAACCGGCCTTGAGCACCCGCAAGGATAAATCCGTGTCCTCGTTGTACCGCCCACGCCACCGGAACGGCAGCGAGTTGTCGATGAGGATGCACGAGTAAATGCGGGTGTTGATGATGAGCGGCGCGATTACCGATTTTCTCGGCGTGAACATCTCGTACTGCATCCCGGTCAGCGCGAGGTTCTCGTACCGATCCGCGAACTTTTCGATGATGGCGAACGAGGAGCCGTCGGTCGTGTAGTGCTTCACGTTCCGGTTGATGTAATAAAAGCTCAGCAAGTTGTCGTCGAGAATCCAGTGCCGGCGGTGCCCCTCGGCCAGCGCGTGCTCCCAGACCCAGTTGCGGGCCGGAATGCTCCCTTGCCCGAGGTTCGAGAAGGGGAGGGTGAGCACCTTTTTCGGGTCGATCACCGCCGCGTAGTGGTGGTACTCTTGAGGCTCCACGACGATCCGGTACGGCACGTTCCGCTGTTCCAACGCGCGGGACGTGTGGCGGAGTTCCCACCGCCCCTTCGAGATCACATACACCGGGTATTCAGGATTCATCGGGCACCCCCCTCGGGCCGCCGAGCGGCTCCCCTTTGTACCGCCGCACCATGCCGAAATTGTTCGGCCCCTCGGGGATGACCACCCCCGGCTTGAGCCGCAGCGCGTTCCCCTTGAACGGCCGATAATCGACGTGGTGCTGCCACCGGCCCCACTTGCGTTTGATGGTCGTTACGTCGGGGTGCTGCTGTTGGAGTGACTTCGCCATCTCCAACCGCCCGTCGAACCCGTCCCCGCTCTTGTACAGTTCGTCCGTGTTCCCGCCCTTCATTTTCATCGTCACCGTCTTGTCGCACAGGAACACGTTGAACAGCGCCGTGCACCACCCGGCCTTGAGCACCCGCAGGCTCAGGTCGGTGTCCTCGTTGTACCGGCCCCGCCACCGGAACGGGAGGTCGTTCCGGATGAGGATGCAGGAGTAAATCCGGGTGTTGAACGCCACCGGCGGTATGACCGCCTTCCGAGGCGCGAACATCTCGTACTGCATCCCGCACAGCGCGAGGTTCTCATACCTCGCGGCGAAGTCTTCAATCGCCCGGAACCCGCTGCCGCACTCGGTGTAGTGCCGCACGTTGTTCGTCAGATAGAAGAAATCGCTGATGTTGTCGTCGAGAATCCAGTGGCTCGCGTGCCCCTCGGCGAGTGCGTGCTCCCAGACCCAGTTCCGGGCCGGGATGCTGCCCTGTCCGAGGTTCGAGAAGGGGAGGGTGAGCAACCTGTCGGGCCGCACCACCGAGGCGTATTCCGCCGCCTCTTGCGGTTCCACCACGAGGCGGAACGGGACACCCCGCTTGCTCAGTTCGCGCACCGTCAGCGGTCGGTTCGCCCGCCCTTTCGAGATCACATACACGGGGTGGGCGGGGTTCATTGCGCGGCCCCACCGGCCGCCGCCTCGGCCCCCGACTCCTCACTGCCGGCGGTGTACGAGCGGCCGTCGATTTGTTCCTTGTGCGGGAACCACGCGCTCCGTGTCTTTTCCGACAGCCGCAGCCCGAGGCGGCGGCCGAACTCGGCCACATCTGCATGCGTGTCGAAGTGCATGGTGATCGTCCGCACGCCCGTCAAGTCGTCTTGGTGGAACTCGGGCATACCCCGATAGTGCTCGGCCACGTTGTTCGCCGGCGGCGGGCCGCCGGCCCCACCGCCGCCGCCGCCGCCTCCGGCCGCCGGAGCCGGAATAAACTTCTCCCCCAGCACCGTGTCCAGCTTGAACTCCGGCCAGCCCATGTCCAACAGGGGCACCTTCATTCCCTTAAGGTCCGTCAGCAGCCCTTTCAGGGTGTCCGGGTCCGCCACGGCCAGCGAGGTGATTTGGTCGTGCGTGGCAAGCACTTCCAGCCCTTCCTCGGGCGACAGGTCGGTGACAAGCGCCGTCACCTCTTGCTCGCCGAGCAAGTCCCGGCGGAGGTGCCCGTCGAGCACCTCCAACTGCGTGTCGTCACCCGGCGGCCCGGCCTCCCGGACCAGCACCGCCCCCACGAACCCGATGCGTTCGAGAACGGCGGTGAGAGCACCCGTCTGGTACTCGGGGTGCGTCCGCCAGTTGCGGGGGTGGACGCGGAGGCTGCTCGCCTTCACCTTGACCACCCGGATAATCCGGTCACGGAATTTGTCGGTTGCGTTCACAGTCACCCCTCCGAGGTGTTCGTACATTATGTCGCCGGCCGCGCGGCCGGCAAGTCACTAAGCCGCCGGCGTGGTCCGCTCGCCCCGCATCTCCGCCACGGTCGCCGGATCGTCCACCCGGTGCCGGCCCCGCGTCGGGTCTCCCGGCCCGTGCTCGGCGCGGTAGGCGTCCCACTCGTCGGCGGTGCGGCGGATGCTCGCCGGCAGGTCCGGATGGCAGTCCGGGTCCGCCGCGATGCTCTCGGCATACGCGCGGAGCGCGACGACCGCGTGCGGGTCGCGTGCACCGAGCACGAACCACGGCCATTCCGGTACCGTTCCGTCCCGTCTCTTCACGAGGTACTTACCCTCCCGCGTCTCCGTCGCGTGCCGGAACAGGCGATCCAGTTTCGGCTTCTCACTCTCGGCATTCATGACGGCCCCCGTGTTGTGGATTCAGTTATTCAGAGGCGAGCCGAGGGCGGCACAGATGAGCCGCAACTGCTCGCGCGAACAGATGTCATCCGGCCACGGCACCGGCCGCGTGCCGAACTCACCGAGGTAGCCGGCGTGCCGCTCCTCGCCCGGCCGCAATACCACGGTGAACGCCGGTATCAGGTCCGGGGTGCACCACACCCACACGGGCGAGGCGAACCCGTCCTGCTCCCACCCGCCGGCACGCAGCCACGCCTCCGACACCGGCGCGACTCCTTCCCCGGTTGCCCGAATGCAGGCGGACGCGGCCAGCAGTTCACGGTGGAACTCACCCCGTGCCGCCTCGAACCCGTCACCGAACCCGATGGAATTACAGTACGCCTCGGCCTTGCGAACGAGGAGTTCGAGCCGTTGGCGGTCAGTCGGTTTCATCTTCCATAACCTTTTGGCACAAGTCGCAGACGAACTTGCCGGTGGCCTTCACCTGAGTCTGCATCGGGTGACGACAGTAACCGCACACGCCGCACCACTGGACCCCAAACCCGTCGAGGTCATGTTGTACCGCGAGGCACCGGGGGCACTCGGCCTCGGGCACCTCGTACCCGTCCTCAACTGGTTGCGCCGTCATGGTCCGCCCTCAGAGTACCGACGGCGGTACGCCGTCGTGGGTCCGCCCGTCCAACTCCCGCCCGGCCTCTTTCCGCCCCACCCGGAATGCCGTCATGGGGAGCGGGAGGCGGCCGGCCCGCGTTTCGGCCCGCACCTCTTCCGTCAGCGGCCGCGACTTGTCCGGGAACGCCCACCCCGTCGGCGATCCGTTCGCGTTCGGCGTGGCGTGCCCGATGTCAAGCCACTCGCCGTGCTGCTTGAAGTGGAACGGGGTGTCGGCCGCTTCCGCTTGGTCGCGGAGGGAGCGGAACCAGTCCGGGTGGTGCACCCGCGCATCGGCCCCGCTCTCCCCGCCGGTGATGACCCAGTGTACCCCTTCAACTTCACCGTCGAACAGAGACGCCCCGGCCGTGAAGTCCCCGGACCACACGGGCGGACGGCTCAGGTAGTTCACACTGAGCGTGTGCCCGGCGCGGCCGGGGTCGGGCACGTCGCCCCGGAGCACCACCGGACCCACCAGCGGCTCACACGACACGAACCGCCGGACGGCCGGAATGTTGCACAGGTACGGCATCCGCCGCAGCGCGTCCGCTTGCGACTCGGCCGTCACCCCCACCCACACGTTCGCCATGAGGCCGGTCGCCGCGTGGAACCCGACGGCCCGCGCGTAGTCCCGGCCCGTGGTCTTGCGGTACCGGCTGACCGGCCGCTCGTCCCCGGCCGCCAGCCGCAGTTGCTCGGCGTACTCGTTCGTGAGTTCACGCCACCACCGGAACAGGTTCTCCGGCCGCTTGGTGAGGAGCAGCCAGTCCAGTGCCGGCGCGGTGTCCGCCATGAGCCGGAACAGCCGCCGCCGCACGTCGTCCATCGTGACCGGCGTGAGCCGCTGCCCGTGCTGGTGCCGCACCAGCGCCGCCCACGTCCCCGGCAACGACCCGGACGTGTCCGTCGGATCGGTGAGGAACTGAACCGGCCGCCACTCCTCGGGGCCGGGCGGCACACCCGGAGCGGGTCCGGCCGCCGGCCGGAACAGTGCCCGGCCGTGCGAGTCGATCATGGGGCCGCTCCATTCCTACCCCACGTCGGCCAGCGAAGCACAGAACACGAGCGGCCGGGTCCGCGCCTCGAACGCCTTTTGCGCCCACCCCCTCGGCCCGCTCCAATAGGTATTCGTCGGCACCACCCGCGTTCCGCCCGTGCCCTCCGGCCCCCACGACACCATATCCCGCCGCACCATGTCCCGCTCGGCGTAACAGTGCCGGCACGCCTCCGACACCTTCGTACACCCGATCCACGAGTTAAACGTGTACCCCGGTACCGTGCTCCCGTCCGCGTTCCGCCGCGCGGTCCACTCGATTTTCGTTTCCGCCATGACGCCTTTCCCCGTTTGTTTGTGTCGTTCGGTCACTCGTTGTGCAGGCCGCGTGCGACCAGTCGCTCTTTCAACCGCTCCGCCTCACCCGCCACCCAGTCCAGCCAGTCCTTGCGGTCCACGATTGGCGACCGTATCAGTTCCGCGAGGAACGCCGCGAACGTGTGGTACCCGGACACGCCGGCCGCCATGAACGCGGCCACCTCGTCCGCGCACTTGCTCCGGAGGCGGGCGAGGCGGACCAACTCCGCCTGCTTCGGTCCCTTCACGTCCGCCTTTCCGCGCCGCAACCGTTTGCGACCGGGTGCGACCTTCTCCTTATTGCCGCCGTATCGGGCCGGCCCCTTCCTTTTCGCCCGCTTCTTTTTCGCGTTGTCCTTCGTGGCGGCCCGCTGCTCCGAACGGGTCGCCGTCTCTTGCTCCCGGTCCTCGCGCTTGCCCATCGTCATCTCCCGCCGGCCGTGTGAAAATGGGGACGCGCGCCGCCAGCTTCGCACGCACCTCCTCCGCCGCCGCCCGGAGGTCGTCCCCGGTGAGCGGCGGGAACTCGGCCGGCCACTCGACCAGCCGCCACCCGTCCTGTGCCCCGAGGCCGCACAGCATCCGGTGGCGGAACGCCGCGTCGAGGTGCTCGGCCACGTCTACCGTACTCAGCAGTTCGATCCGGAGCACGACCCCCTGGTGCCCCACGACCGTCCAGTGCGTGTCGGTGGCACCCATTCGCATCGCCGGCGTCCGCAACAGCGGCCCCACCTCATCCACCCCGAACGGGTCCACGCTGAGGCACTCGGGCAGCCGGAACACGATGTGCGACAGCCTGAACCACGTCATAAAGAACACCGCCCCGAGCGCGGCCACCGTGGCCGGGAACCAGCGGCTCTGGCTGATGAAGTGGCCGCCCATCATGAGCATCGAGCACGCGAGCGACACCTGAACACCGCCGAGTCGTGAGCCTTTCACAGTTACCTCCGTTGGTTATTCCACGTTGTCGAACAGGGTGGGGGCGGACGACCCACGCGACCGGGCGGGGGTGAGGGTCGTCACGGGCACGGGCACCGGGTCCGGCTGGCGGGGCGGTGCCGGGTACGGGGCCGAGGATGACACCACGGCGAGGCACTCGGCCCGTGTCATCCGCCGGAGTAAACCCACGCCGTCCCAACCGAACCGCCACCCGTTCCACGATTCCAGGGTCAGGCTGTTGCAGTGCACCGAGCACCCCCGCACCCCGGCGAACGCGAGGTTCAGGGCGGTCATGAGGACACACCGCTCGTCAACGTCGAACCCGAAGTACAGGGCCGCCTTGTCCCGCTTCGCCCGCGTCAGGAGTATCCGCCCGGAGCCGCTCGCCGGGTCCGCCACCCGCAGCGGTTCCGTGCGGGCGGCCGGTTCGGCCGGGGCCGCCGGCGGCCCGTCCTCGGTCAGCAGGCTCATGAGTTCGCACACCGCCTCCGGCGTGAAGAACTGGCCGTGCTCGCCGTAGGTGATGCCGCCCTGGAAGATGTCCCCCAGCAGGTCGCCGCCGGGGTGCTCCGCGTACCAGTCGAGCACCTTCCCGGCCGCCCGCGCGATGCGGTCACACGCCCGTTCGCCGCCGGCGTCCCCGGTGTACCGCTTCACCGTGTCCAAGTACGCAGGTTCGTCCCGGCCGCCGGTGAGCGCCGCCGCGAACATCCGCAGAAAGTCATGGAACACGCCCCCACGGCTCCCGCCGTATCGTGCAATGTGATCGAACTCGGCCACGATCTCTTTCGAGAGGCCGTACTGGAAGTGGTCCGGCTTAGCCACGGGGCACCTCGCCGCCGAGGCCGGACACGCGGGGCGGGAACAGTCGGTCGCCGTGCTCCGCCACCTCACGGCGGAGCCGGACCACCTCCGACGCCTCGACGCCTTGAACCGCCGCACTCTTGAGCGACTCCTCGAACGCCGCGTACACCTCTTCCCGCGTGGCCGCACGCCCCTCCCGGAACCAGTCCACCCGCTC
>JAULBU010024933.1:0-18080 GCA_032358235.1 Odonthalia washingtoniensis
CAACCATCGAAAATCAATTGATACATATAACTTCAGCGAAATCGAAGCATATGTATCTCAGGACATCAATCCTACTTATTCAGTAAATTCTACCCTCGTCTCCCCAATTATTGATGACACTTCGGGTCGTGAATTCTTCACAAACACATACGTAATATTTCTCGGAACCTCTGAAAAGCTCTACAAATATAACATATGAATATTTTCAAAAGAAACCTTTAGTTGATACGGATCGTTGGTACAATTTGGAAACATAAATTCCCATCCATTCTATTACAAGTCCCTTTAAGGTCCTTCAAGTGGCCCAGGCTTATGGAGAGTAATTCTATCCAAATTGAAACCCGATGCATTTTATTGAACAAGGGCTCTTAGATCCCTTACTTACAGAGAAAAGAGATTGCCCCGTCGATTTTTAGAACCACCAGTCGCACTTGAAAATGTGATATTGTGGTCCTCCATTTCAAAAACAGCTACAACTCCCTCAAATAAGACAAGTTGAAAGTAAAATCCGTCAAATTATGATACAATTAAAGTCTTTGCCTTCTCACATTACCGTCTTCCGACCTATCCTTAGGAACATCCATGGAGCCAACACTTTGTGAAGATGGTAACCCAACGGTGGCTTCATTTGAAGATCAAAAATGCATGATACGCACTTGAGATGAAGAAGATCGATTGTCTTGACTGACCCGTCCACGAACACCGTCAACATCATTATCAACATCAAATAATGTTGTAAATATAAGTTACGTTTCCCATATTTAGGGAAAGATAATGTACAGGCCTTCAGAAGGTTGCCGATCGCGAAAACAGTAGAGCTATCGATAGTGAGGCACAATAGAATCTATCCGAGAACGATGTGGATTAGTCTCCGTAGTAATGTTCCTGGTGCGTTTTCATCGTTTTCAAGACTGGAAAAGCTGATGTATTTTCATAACATTTCCGGGAATTCAAAGTCGAAATCATATAAGAAAGTTATTCCGAGGATGATGTACCAACGGAATGTTTTGATGTACGTAGTGGTGCCCCTGTCCACATGAAACCCTATAATCTGAAAACATTCGCGAGTAATATTTTGATTTAAATTATGAAGGAAAACGTCCTCCAATTGAACTTCAAGAGAAAATATTTTGCGGGACAGAAAGCACAATGAGGCGACATATGGGGAATTTGGGATAGAATGTGGTTCCTCGAAATGTATAATTATATCGCTAACATGAATTTGAATGTTCAAAGGTATTTGGAAAAACTTTTGTTGTTGAAAAGCCATGCTCACTACGAGTTGGTTTGCCAGATTTAATTTGGTTCATCAACAGTTGTGAGTACTGATGGGAAATACAAAAAGTACGAGTAATTTATACTTCGAATCCCATAGTATCAGGTAAAGGAAGTAGATTTCGCATTCGGTTTCGGTTTCGGTTTCTCTTTCGCTTTCGCTTCTACAGGTAACATGCTGACTCTTCTTTACCTGATCTAGTAGTGCTTGATAAATATATTCAACCCAACAGCTGCTGATACTGAGTCAGATTTTCCATAGTGACCTCTGAATCTGGCATTTTCACCGCAGATCCTCCACCTGGATCATTGTCACCTAGTAAATAAATTAATTTTGATACCTTTTTGGTAGTCACTTATTTCTTCTTATGCGCTTCCATAATTGATAGTTTCTAACGGTTAAACGGAGATTGTTTGTGTGGGACTTTAGCAGTGATAATTGAAATTTATGGAGTTTCTTCGATTGTTTACCCACCAGATAGCGGTACTAATGACAATGTAAAATTGGAAATAGTACGATGGTGATTAAAAATTAAAAATTTACAATGTCTTTTAACACGATCACATACTTGGGATGTAATCGTCTGATGACTAGTAAAAGTTACAATAATCCATGATTAAGTTAAAATAAAAGTTCAGGGAGATATATATATAATAGGAACTAATTTACGTACGTGGTTAGAAATATTGAGTATCTAACGATCCACAAAAATGTGATATTCAATGAAACAAGATTCAACCTACCATTTATAGCATACAGGCCGTTGGGAGAAACAAGTTAAGTACATTTTGATCATGTTAGAATCAGTAGTATTTTCATCTATTTCAGAAAATGGTTATAGAGCAAAGATCAACAGGTTGACGTTGATATTATTACCCTCATTTCAATTGACCATACATATCAATTTGTTAATTTATATGGGTGATGAATGGTTGTTACTATGGTACCATTGATGATGATACTGTTTGATCTTTTAATTTTTGTGTTTGCTTATTTTCTTGTGGTGAAGTGATTAATTCGTTAGAAATTGATTATTTAGCGCTGGGTGTAATAAATTAGGTGGGTTCATGTCGGTCTATGCAATAAATGAACTTGATTCGTTCCAATGTTGTAGTGTTGATGGCAACCATAGCGTGCGGAGGACAAGTGTGAAAATAGAAAACATTCATCTTCCGATGCAGATGCTGCCGCGACAAAAACAATTGCAGCTATATTTTTACTAGGAAATTCCTCTTTGGTGCATCGATCAGTCATCTGACACTATTGCGTATCGTGCGTATTTCGTCTTGATCTTGGAGATTATTAGTTCGTGTTGTTGTTTTTGTGCGAGAAGAATATTGTAGATGATGATGAAGATGCCGCAATAAAAATTACATCGCATTTTTAATGTAGAATTATTACCGCATTCTGTGTGAATTGTGTATAATTAATGTGAAATAACTGTACATTGACCAATCACAGCGTGAAAAACTTTCAGACAGGCGCAAATTGTACAAATTTTGTAATGTATTCAAAGCTGTGGAAATTATTTACAGTGAACTAACTATACATTTACTGATCACAGCGTAAAACATTTTACATATGTGCAAATTTGCATGAATGTTTTACAATATTGAGATAAAGTATCTCAAAATTATTCAGACAAGTATTAGTGGTCCTTTGCTTCATTTTGTCCTTTTTCGTTGAAACATTTCTTTGCACAATCGTCCATTTCCCTCATTACGTATCCGAACCATCACCTTTTTATATCTCTTTCACTCCGTAGTATTCTAACCATCGCAGTTTTCTATCTCTTTCACTCCGTACGTATCCTAACCATCATCGTTTTCTATCTCTTTCACCAACGAAGAAGAACCAATGATAAAGACACACGATACCCAGTATCGTCTGACGGCAGCTCTATGCGCTGCAGCCGTCATTATTAAATCAAATGTTCAAGTTCAAAAACAAATTGAATGACGCCAATCTCCGCCATCGCCACCTTCTCCCATTCCGCCTCCTACACCCCTGAATTTTTGAGTACATTCAACTTCAACAACAATCCAATACTGCAAGTGAAGAAGAAGCCCGTAAAGCTGTCTGTGATTATTGTACAGCGTGGTTTTCTTTGTTAAATATTGTTTCACTTTGTCATAAACCATTACCTAAATCACTACGCACAAGTATATTGAAATTATTTCATTCACTCTCTTCGTCAACTAATCATGAAACTTTCTTACTGCGTAATAGCAATACAAACAATTATTATATGAATGTATTACATCTTTCATTTTTCATTCTGTCTATAATTGGTATATGACGTAACATCATGAACGCTTTCCTGAATAGTAATATAATACGTCATTGTATTTCAATCATGTTACAATCACTGACTTCCGTCAACTTGAACATAAACGAAGGTGATGAGGATACAATGACCACCATCCTGGTAAAAGAAAATAATGATGTAACTAGTGAATATATTCTGTCCTATGTGTGTTCCCTTCTGTTCATATGTTTACGCGATGCTACTTTACGTGATGAAAATTTTCATAATCTTTTTAAAATGTGTCCAATTCATGGTTCTGGAATGTATTACTGAAACAATCTACGACATTACCTGGTGTGAAAGAGTTTGAGACGGTGAAGGACCGACTTGAACTATTTTCTTTTTAACACAATTCTGATCTTTCTCGGGGGCTCGCAGACGATCGGCGACTGTACCTGGTTTTAACAAGTTTGAGACCATGAACGGTTGACTTAGACTACTTTATTTTTAACATAATTCTGTTATTTCTTGCGAGCGCGCAGAACCTGGGACGAACAACATCGGTCATTAGCTGCATCAAGGGTGCAATCTAGAGTTTTGAAAAATAAATAAGTCATGGCATTTTTTTTATCAATTCGGGAACCATAATGAAATTAAGGTTTTTAGTGTATTAACGAACAGTTATTTAGTGGTAGCCGTAGGAGGTTCTGAGAATTTCTACTCTCTTTTCGAAGCTGAAATATCCGACCACATTACCGTTATTCATACAAAAATAGCTGGGACTCGTATCATCGGACGTATGTGTGTCATTAATAGCAAAGGATTGTTATCTCCGAATACAACAACGAATGAAGAGTTTCAACATATAAAAATTGTCTTCTAGATTTCATTGTCGTGCAGCGTTGTGAAGATCGATTATCAGCTCTTGGTAATTGTATTGTTTCGAACGATTATGTGAGCATGGTGAATACAGATTTGCATTCCGAAATTATCGATGTGATAACGAATATTTGGGTACCCACATAATCAAAAACAGGTCTCATCGTATTACCTCCACAAGTTATTTCAAAACAGCCTCTTTTAACCTCTCCGATCTCCTCACTGTCTCCATCAGTCAATTCTTCTACACCTATAGATCTTCATCTTGTACACGAAGCCTGAAATACAAAACATGCTTTATCCATTCTTGAAATAGACACATTTGATCCATCATACTGAAGATACTTCATTGTCTTTTCCGAAACTTCAATATCTCCGACATCAATAAGAAACGACTCCTTAACATTCTTGAGGAAGGTAGACCTACTCTTTCCTGAAATTCCACTTCTAGCCAAGAATTTTCGAGCTGATTTATTCCAGTCATGTCTTGACTTGTTACTGGATTCAAATGTAAGGTCACTGAATAATTCGGAACAATTGGCTTTGATATGTGATAAGAAACTTGCAATGGGTAAACAGTTCTACAGACTATCTGAAAGAAAATTATTCAAATGACTTGATTGGAAAATTCAAAATGTTCTTGATAGTGAATGTTTCATTACAATAAAAGAGGCAGTTGATTAATTGCATGTTACTACCTTATCATTTTGCCAATCGACTACGTGATCGGTTTGCAGAAGATGAAGGTGATAAGTAAATAGAATCAAAGGAAAATAAAATGAGGAAGAGCGAAAGCAAGAAGAAAGGTGCACGGATGCCATGGAAAACCAAAGGGTGATACTGCTGATCTTTTCATGTAAATTGTGCTATCAGAATCTCGCCCAAACAAATAATATGAACAAGAACAGGTATATCAACAATATGGTGATGGGAAGACGCAAAAATGACAATATAGAAAACAACCTGCACATCAGCCTTCTACTCCACTTGCCCCTTCTGCTTCATCTATGAAATTCTCTGCTTCGAATTCGGCTTAGAATGTTAGTGGTAAAAGTAATGGAAAAAGTGATAATAATAATAGTGGGACGAAAACGAAATCTTCTTCTGGTAACAAACATAAAACAACATGACATTTACTTTAAAACAAACTGTATAGTAACATAACCACTTTCACAAAGCATATATGTTCTACTCAAATGCCAATAATGTTTCCATTTTCGCTGGCATAGTCATTACCGTTCATGTGATACACTAGAAAACGATTTGGGAATGGTAAAACAACCCCTAAACATCATCATGTTTTAATGAAGCTTTATGCGCTACTTTTTCTTCCTGTTTCAAGCTTGATATCTGGTAAGAGGGTAACCAGAAGTCATTAGATAAATATATCATCTATCGAAGCATCGGATGTTTGAGTCAACATGCTTTCTAACATCACCCGTATTCCCAAATTTAAATGAAGTTAAAAGCTAATGGACAACTAGAATCCACAGTACAAATTTACAATCTGAAGCTACAATCAGTAACTTGTTTTGTAAGTTTACCAATCAATATTGGTTGGTATACGAATTGACTTCTGTGAGCGATCACGCCGAATTATCAAGTTTATTGCAAATTCCATTGGTTGCCGGCACCGTGAAGGGAGGGAGTCAGCTGGAAAGGTGCCGGCATTGTGGTGATTGATTGGTCTCATTTTTTTGGGATTCGATACTACTTCCACAGAGTTACAATTGATGGAGACAATTTTGAAGCTTCTACACGGTCAGCCTTCACAACGCATTTCAAAAATTAGAGGAGCCTTCATTTATTACTTATCATAAACATTTTTTGTTAATAACATAACAGTGTATATGGTCAGCACTACGGAATTAGTTTTATTATTACAACTCATGCACTTGTCTTTGGTCGATCACTTCCTCGTTTCTTTACATAATTCGTTGTTACGTTTATGGAATTACTTGTATGTTCAATGTGAAAAGCAACAGAAAGATGTTTGTGATGCTGCTGCTACTGATCA
This sequence comes from Odonthalia washingtoniensis, assembly GCA_032358235.1. NCBI lineage: Eukaryota > Rhodophyta > Florideophyceae > Ceramiales > Rhodomelaceae > Odonthalia > Odonthalia washingtoniensis. Next base: position 6,421 of record JAULBU010024933.1, read on the forward strand.
TGATCACATTATGCTTAATCTATCAATACTTTGTCATTTGTTTACAGACTGCGTAATTGAATCAGAACAAAAGGTACAACAGATGGTCATCCCGACGTTGTTGATAACCTTTCTCTTTATGAAATTTAAAGACGCGCTTCATACTACAACGAATTCATGAACATAATACACTTTGACCTCATTGTGCATGGGCGATTGTTGATATTACAGTAAACATCTAGAAGAATAGAAATTAATTTAATGCAAAGGAAATACTGGAAATGAAGGCCCGAAGAAAGAAAAAAAGATATATCTAATTTCCGTATCAATTATCATCACCCTTTTGCTTCATAGCAGGAAACAGTAATACTCCTTTGTTTAAAGAGTTGTCCGTGAGCATCATAGTCAAACGATAATTTCCCAATCCTTATCCAACAGTAGGAGGGAGTCCGTATTCGAGCTCAGTACAGAAATAGTCATTGTGAAGCATAGCCTCTTCATCACCGGCAGTTAAATCCTTTTGTAAAACTCTAAATTTCGGTCTTTGTACATCTGGGTCGTTTAACTCAGTATAAGCCTTACAAAGTTCTTTTCCATTTGCGAAAAGTTCGAAACATTCATACGTAAATGACCTACAATGTTTTCAATGTAAACATATATCGATACTGTAGACAGGATCGATTTATGGTGTGTAAATAAATTCGGACATTGTTAACATGAGCAAAAAAGGAAACTGAACCAGAACAATTTTGTCCCTGTTTCAAGTTACATGATCGGTCAGTTACTGTTTTTATACAACAGAATATGTGATATCATATATGTTTTCAGGAAATAAACGATATTCTAGTTCTTTAATTTTTCTTCATTTTCCAAACTGATACTGTGAATTGTTGGTGGGAAAATGAATTACATCTTTTTCAAAATAACGCGTTTGCGATTTAGTCATGGATGACCATACACCCCGACTTTGACCAGCTGTTTAGAGCTTTTTACTCCAAAAGATCCTCATTTAGTAGCCAAAGTATTTTCAAACTCTACAATAGCTTTGTGAGTACTTTCTCTACGCTACTCGAGAATAAGAGATTTTCACACAGCTTCCTCCTTAAATTTCTGTACAGCTACCCTACGGGTTCTAGTTGAACAATTCGCGGTACTTGATATTTCATCCAAAAATCTACAGAGCTCTTTGTAGTCCCGGATGTTGTTTTCATTTGATAGAATCAACTTATAGTAATCATCTACATCATCTGATGACCTGTTAATATTACCGCCACTAGGGATACCATCATTAGATGAAGGATATTTGGAAACGGGAAGTAAAGAGAGAGATTGATAAGTATGCAAAGGTGTTTATTGATCAGTATGAAAATGTTCAGAAGAAGGTGAAACAGAAGCCACATCCATGATTGGACGAATAATCTCCTCATACGAAATGTTTTACTCACTTGCAGCCTATATATTTTTCTTCGGATTGTTTATCTATGCATTGAGAAAGCGACAATTCCAATAATGAAGTATGATTAGTCACCTCAATTCTTGTCGCGGTTCTTCTACGCATTCGCAACTGAACTAGTGACAGATGCACCTCCTTCGTTTGTTTTTGATACACGCTTTTCAATGTTCTTCTAGCTCGACTTTTTTCGGTACCGAAGAACAGAAGAGATTCTGTCTGTTCCAATTCAGTATAATTCATTGCATAAATTAGTTCGCTTTTTGTTACTAAGGAGACGTCAGGATCAACTTTGGAATTGCGATCAACTTTGGAATTTCTTGAGGTTGACATATTGTTTTGTGGAGCCGGATCGTGGTATTAAATGAAATTCCGGTAGAGTGAAAGAAAAACATTCACAGTATTGATTTCATGGTGGAATAGATAGATGGAAAGAAAATAATCGTAGTGTGAAATAAGAAAATGTTTGGAATTATCCAACATATTTGAAAAGTTGCTATAGTTCGTCATTTATTTTTCATTACAGAAAAGATTACATGTTACTAACCTAATAATTGTCACTTTCCTGATAATAATCAATTGACGATGACGGATTGGTTGTTCTCATGAGATTTAGATCACCTGAGATGCATTTTTCGTCACCTTCTTGCATGATATAAATCGTAACATCACCATTAAATCCAGAAAACGGACCATGAATTATCGAGGACCCTTTTTCGACAATATATGCTCCGCCTTGAATTATTTCTAGGATATCTTTCTTGTGTGCTTTCACAAATTTTCGAATATCGTCCAAATTATTATAAACTTTAATAAATTGTTCCACTATTCTAGTGTGTTTCTTGAAGACTGATAATAGTTGATTACATGCGTTCTCTCCTATGCTTTGACTAACACAGAATATGTCATCCATACATTTATTCAAATCTACAAATCTATGAGCGTTTTCAGCGTCTTATTCAATTGGTAGTGGCTCTAGTAAATCTTCGGATATGGTTTCTTCCATTATAAACATGTAATGAATGTTTTCATCAGCGTTTAAGTAGTTGAATTTTTTTGTGATACGATCAACTGTAATTATATCACCCATTACACCAATTTGGCGTGATGGTGGTAAACCCAACCGACGTCGTTTGTTTCTTCGTCTCTGATTACGCTCCATACCATCATGGCTCATCAACACATGCGTACCCAAGCCTTGGTTAGTAGAAGATGAAAAGGAACAAGATTCATGACCACATCTGAAAATTACGGAGGACATTGTAGTACCAGAATTTTAGGAGTAGGGATATATATATTGAATTACCAAGTTTCACAATCAAAGAAATTTCGATGGTCTTCGAAATTGTTTCGACAGTTGAAACAGGTAACTCAATTCATCGCGATTGTCAAAACATTTCGGTGGTATTAATTATATAATTTTGTCTCTTCTCACAATACTTTCGTTCCTCAAAATTTGTGCTGAGAAAATTGGCAATTTAGATATAGAGTACATTGTTTTGATACAGTACTATATATATTTGGAAATATGTTATATTGTAGAAAAAACAATTGGCCACTGAAAAACATTTTGACTCGTTTCGTATTTCAAATATACAGACGTACAATAAAGGTGTCAAAACGTCTTCCATTTCATATTTCGGAAAATTGGGCTGTACCGATGAATCGAAACATTTCAATTCACCCGCAAATTATGTATAAATTGGAAGCAATGGGACAAAGTTATAATGATAGAATAAAATTGGGAGTATTGGTTGGTAGGGAGTAACATGAGATAATTTATTTTAGTGAGAATTCTAAAGTCAGAACGCAGTGCAAAGTTCAGAGAACGATCAGTTTTTTTAAGTGGTGTACGACCCATCAGCTTACAATCTGTATTATAGAAGTAATCAGGTTTCAATATATAAAGTGCAAATAGAGTGGGACAATATAGATACAAGCAAAAAGTTAGATCAAAATAGCCCATAGCATCTTAAGGAGAGCTCAAAGGTATAGCGAGAGTACTTACAAGAAATTTACCAAGTACTGTTTGAAGAAAAGTTACGTAAACAGATCAGTAATGCTTTTGCTGTAAATGGCTGTAAGCGTTTTCAATTTTATCCTCATGAAATCTTTGGTTCAGATTTATTTGCAGACTTAGGGAGGAAAATTAAAATAGCTTTGCAAGTGGCTGCTGTGTTCAAGGTATAAATTTAAATTCCATGGCAATGCTGACGCTCTGAACATCTGATGTGAAAATTTTTCACATTCTTAGGTAGTCGTTATAGGAGCGCAACTGTTTGTAATATTTTAAAGGCTGCTCCACAGCAACTCGTGCACGGTAAATTGCGATATTATTAATTTGTTGCTGGGGCTTGCAGAATCTCTTGGGTATGCAAATTTCATCCACTGGAGAACATGTAGCACATAAGAGGCGACCTCAATTATACATTATTTCATTGCTTTTATTAGTAGTTTCTGTTGTACTAAACATAGCAGTTACTGTGGAGGTATAGTGTCAAGTAGTGTAGACAGCCAACTTCGGGTCCATACATATAAAATATAAGGCCATCCAGAGTTTAAATTGTTTGATAAATCAAAAATTGAAACCTCTTTACCATCTATAGAACGAAAATTGATTTCTTCTTTCCTCTCCAGACCTTTACATCACAATCTTTGTGTAGCAAATAAATCCTATAGAGTTCTCTGTAGGAACGCCATTATCATGCATGTATTTATCGTAATGAATTGCCCGTGTAGTAAGTAAATCAGTTCTTTAAGTAGGAACTAGTTCACCGTATGTGTAAATGAATGACTCTATGCATTCCCATAAAACTTTTAGAAGTTCTTAGTGCCACATTCCGAACAGAAATTCTACAGCTCTTGACCAACATGGTGCAGCGCTTTGAAGCATAACAACGCACCCTGCAGTGATTTCGTTACATCTGTAGCCGTGTATTTCATTTTTACCCACAGTGACGTTAATTATACGTGAAATTTTGTGCAGGCCATGTTTGGCAAACGTAAAATCTGTCATGATTTTGTTTTCCGAATACATGTTTTGATTGAAAGCGCCTCCTCTGTAATGACTTCTTCGTAAACCAAGTGTGTATAAGTACTTCTTTCTCCTTTTCAGTCCAGTTTGCACATCATGTTGTATCATGATGATACGACACAGCTATATCCATGTCCAGTATCATGGCAAGTTTCAGCAATACCTTTCTCTTAATCACTGTTTTCACTTTTCGAATTGAAAAGTCTAATTGTCTCATATTCAATTTTCGGTCTCCTGTCTTGATCAGTGCTACCGATTGGGAGGGAACATGGTATGGAAAATTCTTGCTGACATTTTCATAGCTTGAGGTTAGGTTAACGGTAGGCTCTTTCAGAAGAAAATGACGGTTTCATTTTGGTTCTTCCCAAATGCATGCAACATGATCTGACACAAACAGCCGGTACCCACAATTATTATTATGCATGTTACAAGGAAATCTTCATTTTCATTTCTATCATTTATGGTACCAAATCTCTCCCTTGTCAATATATCAATCCTGTCCTCTGCACAGTCATTTTAGTCAAATCCCGTCATATCGAAAATTAAAATCGGTGAAATGACAATTCAAAAATGTTAAAAAAATCAGTAAAAAAAATCAGTTTTCAAATCAGTTTTTATTCATTTCCCACTTTTAAAACTCTGTATCGCCCTGTTTAAAAACTTTCTGCTAGAGCTTAGTACTCTTCTAAGTGATGTTATACGATAATACTTTTAATTAGTCAACACTATATAGGTTCCTTTTTGACTAAAGCTTACTCAAGAAAATACAGAGCCGGGGAGAAATGCTGCACAGGTTAGTCAATGGAGTATTATGCACAGGCAGACTTTCAATCTAAACCTGGTTGTTGCGAATGACGCGTGCTTCCAGAACTTAAGAGATCTTGCACTTTCCATTTGTTTTAACCGGGTACTGTTTTATGTTACTACTCTGTTAGCGCATCTCCTACGGTGAGGACTATACTTTTTGTCTGGAAACGTGTGTTTTGAAACTTGTTTCAGTTTCATAGGATAGTCGTAAATGTTGCGGGGGACGCCGTTAAATCCGTTTGCTAAAATGAGACATATGTTCTACTGAGATTCCACATTATTCTCCAAACTTCTATGCACCCGACTATCTTTTGAACAAATCCCGGAACTGCTTCCTACCAAGACTGATTCATCCTACTAAATGAAGGACAGTGAAGCAACTGATGATATTAGGCGAACAGCTGCCTCCAAGTTTTGTATGATATCCGACTCCGCTGTTACCGTCAATCGGAGAGAGAGTATGTAAAAATTGAAAGCATGACGGTTCAACGACGGTAAGTGTACCAAAAGCGGCCACTTTCTTGGTATTGTGGAGGAAGGAATATTGAACAATTTTATCATGCAGAGCTACACAGCGAACACAAGAACTGAGTCCGTCGGACAAACCTATATGGAGGAAATGTTTTAGCGATGTTTCTGTATGCCACTTTTTGTTTACAGCTGCGTGAAGAAAGTTATGCTTGACAATGACCATCAATGTTTTCAATTTGTTCATGACGCATTGGGTATTCCATTTGCAACTATAGTTCAAAAAATTGTTATGAGACAGTTCAGTTTTGGTATAGGTCCGGATGAACTTTCTGAATACACTCGTATATCGGATTATAGGATACACGAATGTTGGCAAAGGTTTCTATGATATGAACTAGCATGTTTCTAAGAAGAACATATTAGACTTCATACATTAGAAGAGAAGAAGATATTAATTAATGGCCATTCCAAAGTTGGATTTCCGTGGATCTGGATTCACTATACTTCTCTGCTTGGAAACTGGTGAATGGTGTAGTGTGTGAGCAAAGAATGAATATCGGGAAGGCAGCGAAATCTTCACTTCGACTAGAGTCCATATGTGACGATCTTCTTTGGATTTTGCACCTACAGTTCGAATTCCCTGGTTCAATGAATGATATTATGAACTGATCAGATCTAAAGTAGAGGGTTGTAAGATTTATTGGTTCTATTTGGTAGTGGATGGTATTTATCATGCACATATGATATTCTTGAAAATAATTCCTTGACTGTCAACAAAGTGTGAAAACATATTTTCCTAGTCTCAAGAAGGGTTCATAAAGGTATCTAAACGAGTTTATGCAGTTATTTTCAGTAGATAGCACATACAAGCGGATCATTTCCGAATATTTCGCACTTCATAAATGTCATTAATTTTAAAAACTAGATTACATGATTACTGAAGCTAGGGATACTGATTATGGTCAAGCTGGAACTAAAAATATATGAAGCATAGATCCAACTGCTGAGTCGTTCCGATAGATCTGTACAACAATACCATTCAATAGTTACGACTATGCTGACTATCTACGAAATAGTGAAGATCCTGTTGAAGACAAGATTCTTCATTAAATGCTTCAAAATTATATTGCAGATTCAATGTGGGCCCCACATCAGTGTCTCCATCATACTTTTCAAGGACTGGTATGATGGAGACACTGATTTAATTATCGTCAACATTTCTGAAGATCAAGAATGCGAAAGCGAAGATGATAATGATATATAGACCGATTTTTGTAAAATTCCACCATGTGGCCGCATCGCCTCTTTGGTAGAAAAAGCCCTTCTAAATTTGCAATTCTCTCTCTGATAGTCGCAATACAAGTCAAAACCCCCTTTCGATTCCGTTAAGTTATGAACAATTGTTTACTGGTGTTGAAGCAACAACGAATGTTATATTCATGAGCGATATTCACAGATGGAAGAGAGCAGTTTATTTTATAAAATTATTGCATCTGATGATGTGACATCTGAAATAGAATATTGTGGTGAACGATCATTGGCTGGTACGACCATTTATTTTGATGCATTGCACAATGGATATTTTGAATATGATAAACCTGTTCATCTTCCGAATGTAAGATAATAACTGAACAGAGGCATCTTTGATGATGATGATAAGAACAATATTACTGATGGCGTAGAAACGTACAAAGAACTGAACACCGAAAGTATTTATGTGAAAATAGGTTTTTAATGTATTAAATGTATGCGGAAGTATATAGCAAGGAGAGGTATAACGTGCATGTAGCTGGATGGAAATACAATGTAGAGTATAGGGCTGTTATTTTCGCAGTTATAATAGCGTATAATTAAATTTATAAGAAGGAACACAATTGCTATATTCAAGAGCCGACATAAATCCTATATTGGTGGAAGTTACTGCAGATGCTTCGAAACATAGCATTGCGTTACAAAGTGGCTGGACTTGTCAGACTAAGAGAGGGGAGGGAATCGGAGTGAATCCCGTTTCTACATATGATGAGAAGATCAGGCTATGGTTTGATATAGGAAATACATACCCTAATCGTAAAATGAGTACAGCTATGATGCGGAATGCAATTAGATTATCCCATCCAACAGAATATATAATTCCAACAGAACAACTTATCAGCAATAGAATATCTACATTCCCTCTGCACATGAATAAAAATGCAACATACGAAGCAGAAGCAGTTTTGGAATTTAGGAATGATATTCGCGGACAATGACTACATACTGTCACTGATATAGTGAGTGTTGAAAATGATAATATGCAATAAACTACATTGGATCCAATTCCAGCAAAGTCAATTATGGAGGATTAATGTAGTTTGGCTGGTAATAACGTAGCACATGGACGAAATAGGATGAAGGCTTGTTACTCCATTGCTATCGTTGAGGTGATAACTGAAAATATGGACATTACTCCGCGAAATGTTACTAACAAGCTAATTTGAAAGCTGACAGTAGGTGTGACAAATCTACCGCATTACTTTCCAAATGTGTTAAAACTTGGGGACAATGTGGGGAATACTAAACAGAGAATGAAACTCATTGTAATAACATGTATATTTATGCAGCAATATGTCCCACCAACTAATCAGGTGTGTACTGCTTCATTATCAAGAATAATAAGCTCATAACAAACACATAATAACTGGCTATATTCCCCATTACCGGTTTATAACGGAAGTATAGGACGTGAATTTAGTAAATGGAAATAACTAACCAAGCTTATAGCGATAAGTTAAAAGGAACATGCACCATTCTCTATTATTGATAATTATAATTATTACAACAAACTGCGTTCTGTTACGTGGTTACTATGAATATCCAATATATATAATTTGAAAGTGCAATAAACCAATATTGTCTATTGTCTGTAATGGTGACGAAATATGGGGAGGTACTGAACCGCATTATTGATTATAAAGAATGATCATATTTTGGTTGTAGTATAATATACCTATTATACGACATTCGTCTTCATGGAGGGCCGTCATATTTATTGGGGAGTCGTTCAGATTCGACAACCACAGTATAATAATTCATCTAGGTAGTGCACAATAACATGATTACATGTTTAAAATTTTACTTTCTCAAGGTTTTGAAGTCTTGGGGTATAATGATAATTCCGCAAACATGTGACAGTGTTGTTCGGAGTGAAAGTATTTTTCCAAGCTATAGAACAGATTCATCACACAAACGTAACATATTGGGTATTTCCAAAGTATGTTTAGTCATCACAGGTTGAAAAAACTTTTTCTACGTTGTACATTATAATAACTCTGGACTATACGATTTTTGTGGTAATAAAAAATTATTTGGAAAATTATTTCATAGTTACACGTTGCATGTCTCAAATGAATGAAAAATAATATTCAAATCGATCTTATTCAGGAAAATTATAAACATTTCATAATTATGTACTAAGACATTATACATAATTGAATCATAGACTGTGAAAAGAACGATGCACTTCAAATGTAGTACGCTGAATTAGGTTTTTCGGGCACTAATTACATTATTCACCTGCATTGATAGGATCAGTTCTCCGAATTCTTTCTTACCTTTGAACATATACAAATTACCATATCACCACCATACCTTTTACTTCTCTCTGAATCAACTGATTAAACTTCTGTTGCTGCTTTTCTAAAAATTTCGACAGCAAAAGAAGGAGAATTACTTTTTCCTTTGATTTTATCATGACAAAATCGTGCTTGAAGCACCTACACATGCATCAGAAAATAACTCTTCATCTTCGCATAACTTCCATTTACAAGAGGAAGTCAACCATATTAGTCATGATGAAAAATAACATTACAGCGTTGTTCAACCTTCAAGCTCACAACCACAGGGACACCCTCTACAACTACAAAATATACATTCTTCAGCAGCTCTTAAATTGTACGAACGATCAATCAATGAATCACTAATTTGTTTCAAACAGTCGTGACTGACTTCATCCACATGCCAATGGGGTACATCACGGCGTCCCGGGAAATATAGTAGTTGTTTGAGTGTACTTGAAGAATCAAATTTAGAGCAAGTTGGCCAAATCCTCTATTTCAGCATTCCAATTGATTTCTGATTACAAATAGACAAATTCATAATGGACGAACTTCTCGCTTCTTCTCCCAATGTGGAATTCACCATTCTTGCACCGTCTGTCTATTATAAAGGAATGTATATAATGCACATGGTTTCGGGGGTTAGACAACTTCTCCAGGAGACAATAATTTATACATTAATTGTATTACTTCTTTATTACGACTTTACCACCCACATAACTTTGTAGCGGGGCAGCTGACTAGTTCTAAGGATGTGAAAGTTTAGTGGTTATACAATTTCAACATCATATGTTTTGATTTGATTTTATAAGCATTCCCGTCTCAATTCATATATACGCACAAAATATGTTGTCCAAAATCAAAATTGCAATCGACATGGAACCAAATCATGATGATCGATTAATATCTCAAGAGGGTTCGGTAATTATTAAAAAAGTGCGACAACACAGGTCAGCTAAAATATATCATTAAAACATAGGAACAAGTAAATTAATTAAATCAACGTGATTGAAGAAAAAGAAAAAAAGGCGAAAGTGCTATAGACAATCACGACGACCACCACCACGCCCTCGTTTAAATCCACCGTTCCCTCTGCCGTAATCATCAGATCCACTTTCTAGTCTACGATTCTACCTTTGCATAATATCACACAAGAACTTGTTTTCACATACCCCTTCAACAGTTTCAAAATTATCAACTTTATGATCTTTACCTTTCCTTTCATTACCCCCCTCCATGACGGCCTTATTCGACGAAATAGGTTTGAAGGCCCTTATGGTGGAAATGGGGAAGGCGATGAATATGATATTTATCTTTTCTTATCAATTAATACAAATTGTAAACCTGAGAGTATACTTTTTCCCGCTCCCAACAATACATTAAATCCGCCATGTCATTTTCTATATCCGCCTGATCATATACAGATATATATATACATAACATAACATGTAAAATTAGAAAAGTTTTTTTTATTCAAAGTATTTTTCAATACGTTCACTACATTTCAATGTTTCGCATGGTGATGGCATTGGGGTGAGAAACTATATTGCCAAATATTAATACTTTCAGTTGCAGTATGTGGGGCACGTTTCATAAATATTAGTTGTTTTGGGCTGTGATTGGCCGGATTGTATAGTAGAATTTTTTAGAGAATATTTTTTCCATCTTCCACTCGAGCGTTTTACATTTTATAACCTGTAAGACGGAGAGTGGGAGGAAAAATAAAGAAGTCAAGTCACTTTAGATCCTATTTTTCGTTGTCTGCGTTTTCCCAAGCGTGCGAGCGACACGCCAACATGGTACTCTCGTGGAGAGCTGATTCAACTCGACTGTTTTCTGGAGACTCCGATGTCAAGGGTTTCTTTTTCTAATTCAAAAACGTCGTTATGCAAGGAGAAACCGACGAAGAGAAAGCCTCCGAGTTGATTGCTCACCTCGATGACGCCGACTTCTATTTCTTCTACGACAACTTTTCATTAGATGTAAAGCTGAAGCGTGAATCTTCGTATTTCTCACGCGTTAGAGAATCTCTCATCAGCCACTTTTTTGATAGCGGGGATACGCAAGGACTTATTCATAATGCGATGGCCGCACCTCTTCGTGCCGATGATTTAATCGTTTCGCTCCGTGAAATGGATCGTGCCTTAGAGAAGGCCAAGTTTAGAGATGAATCAAAATTCGGGTTATTCCGCAGTTTAATCTAGACGATCCCTAAGTTATGTCATTTTGTCATCTTCGAGGTTGTTTGGACTTCGTAACGGCAACGCAATCCATCGTGAACTACCAAAATCGTAAGACCACATTTGAGGGGGGTCAGAAAAACGTT
>JAULBU010024944.1:0-18070 GCA_032358235.1 Odonthalia washingtoniensis
CCATAACGGTGCATAATCATCGGGAGCAGATCCTACGGTAAGCAGTTAGTGTGTTGTTGTTCCCCCATTTATGACGCTCATTTGAAGAGCCGACCTCATGCATGGAGGAAAATCGTCAACGGGTGCAGGGGGTAGACGAACCTGGAATCATCCGCTTGCACATGTTTTTCAGCCCGGTTGGCACACAACCAGAAACTAAATTTTACTTAGTTGGGTAATATGTTTTTTAGAAAAACAAATCTTCAAGAATGGTAAAAAAGGGATCTTCAAGAATGACAAGAAAAAATCATCTTCCAGAATAACTCTTCAATAATGTTAGTACCATTATAATATTTAAAATCTCCTAAACGAAACAATTATTCAGTATGTTTTTGCGATAGCGGTGTAATAAAACTATTGTTGTCAAGAAAGTGAGTGATTAGAAGAAGATTACATTCTTAATTTTCATTACGAATGTTATGAAAATTAAGGAAGTAATCTATGCCGGATATGGGGAGGAGATTTCATAATTTTGGTTAGGATGTAGTACCAATGACAACGTCGACGAAAGAGATAGTGGTAGTAGGGACTGTTAAAAATAGATGATACATTACCAAACTGCCGCTGTTAAATATGTGGTTCCAAATCCAAAGAAGATGCAGTACTGGTACGTGAATTCTGAGTTGTAGGTATTCCATTCTTTGAATGGAATGTCATGTGAAAGCATCAGCAGAACCAAACATATGTCGGCGGAAACATCTTCCAGAATAACATCTTCAATGATAGTAGTACCATCAATCGCTCTTCCGAAAAGATGTGAAAGAGGATTTGAACGACGAACTTTCCTGTTTTGGAAAAATTCTGAAATAAACGTGTGCACCATACCATTTAATTTAATATATGTAATATTTCATTATTGGACGTGGCGTGAGGCCTGTGCAGACGTTTGGCCCGCTCACTAAATAGTGGCCAGGTGTTGCAAAGATGCCGACGTGGATGCATCATATTAAATGCGTATATCATAATGGGTTTATATATATTCTCACATCTTGGTTCGGAAGGTCCCCTTCTGAAAGTAATAACATAGATATGTGTGCTTAACTGAAAATAGAAGACGTAATGGAGCTGGATTCTTCATCTTCAACAATAGTATCTATGTGGGTGCAACCGTTGTCGTTGACAAGATTTGAATTGCGGGTGATCTAAATGGCGAGATTGTATCTCCATGTTAAGCTGTTGTCACGAGCACGTGGTATTATGCTCTGGCCAACGACCGATGGGAGAACATAAATGCACCAATCCCTGCTGGAAGAGCTGACAAAGCAACCGGGCGTATGTGTGACGGTCGTATGGTACTCGCTGGTGGAGAGGGACGATTACCAAAGGCATTTGACAATATTGAAAATCATATCTTATTCATTGAAGCTGATCGAATATCGAAGCGTCAATTCTCTTTTTTGTTTCTTTCATCAGAAGGTGAAACAGTAAAAAAAATGAAATTTTATGACATTGTGGGAGTTTTAAAAAAGTTTCATGCATAGTGTATTTCATGAAATTTCTATAAAATGTTAATATACATTTTTTATTTTGCTAATGTAATGCTGACTTACTGAACTGTAGCTTTTAAATCAGTGTTTTAAGCCAATTTAATTAAACCACGTTTTCAATGTGGCAAAAACCAGCAGCAACAATGCTGACTTTCACCATGAGACAGTGACTTGTTCTCTAGAACCAAGCAGTCATACAACCCCTTCCACACCACGGTTCAACAAATGATCCCTCATCACCAGCAACAATAGCATCATCATTGCATTGCATACCGCCCGAGGTAATCTCCACCTTCTCTATTTCCATCTCTATATCTCTCTCTCTCCGTCGCACCAACCATCAACCCCACCAACAATACAACATCTACGCCTACATCATCTCTTCCTCAACAACCGTCCAAGCGAACGCTCGGAGATATCACCAATGCCGTTAGTACCACCTCCTCATCTCAACAACCACAACACCCATATCAACAAAAAAATACCAAAATAACGCCTCGTAAAATTCGACTTACATGTACCGTTGGAACGAAACCTCCACAAGCTGCTACATGAAGTTCTAAATGTACAGCCCTTTCCGTAGCTTATGTTGCCTTTTCCACTACTCAATCATCATCCACTTCTAATGCCACTACTGCCATCCATAATAATAATTATACTAACAGTAATGTCAAACAAAATCTATCTTTCTTGATACCTGTACAATAAGAAGAACTACAATAACATGCACAGAAATGGATTTTGTTTTGGAATTATAAAACGGATGGACTTCGCGGTTGTTACTGATACATATTTAAATTAATGAGGTTTTACTTAACGTTTAGTTTCAAAACGTGTTAGAAATGATGGATAAATTGAAATGAAGATGGTGTTCAGAACTGGGTTGGAGAAGTGACATTTGATTCGCTTATGTTGCCGTTAGTCTCTCAACTTCTTGTCTCTCTGCTGCTTTATAAGTGTTACGTATGGTTGCAAAACGTGTTTTAGAAGATAATAGGTAAATTGAAAGGAAGATGGTGTTCAGCATTGGTTTGGGAAACTGACGTTTGCATCGCTGCTCTTGGTGCCGCTGTGTCACAAACCCTTACAATACCTTTTAGCTCTACTGCTGTATGAGCGTGAATAAAAGATGTGTTTGCTTTACTTTTCATATAAAATCCTTGGAATCCGCATTATTCACTTTATTTAGGAAAACTCAGAACCCATTGTCACATTGCAGACAACAACTTGGAAGTGAAAAAAAATAAATTTAGCAAGAAAGACAAAAATGATGAAGTTACGACAACCTCTTCACCAAAATTGTTGCTTGAGATGCTTCCTTCTCTAGCAAGTGTTGCTTTCTTTATAAAAATCGCTTCCATCTCGCATAGGTTTAAAGCACTTCTAATGACGAATAACTTGACAAAAATATTTCAAAATTCGTTAAATCATTGGATGAATTTTGTTTATTGATTCAATTAACCGCTAATGACTAATTGACACGGAAACATGTTCAATAAATCTCACTGTACATGCTACATTTCCCTCTCTGTAAATTCACAGACTGAAATCACTGCATCTTCTCATACCTAGACGAATGTTACTTCGTCCAAACAATAATAATCTTACATAAAAAGAGCTTCGTAATAAACCACTGTACATATATAAATTAAAAATTTTAACTTCCCATATCTCCACTCCAACCATGCATCCACCTATCCCGTTCACCATATCTTCCATCACACAACTTCACTGTCCCCAAAATGCATTCAATTTCCAACTTGAGTATAGTGCACGACAACTGCAGTAATTGGATACGTTCAAAAAAATCATACACATTCCGAATCCCCAAAGCGTCGAATACTGGGACATTGTACTTCCTAGTAAGTGTACACTTCTAGTTTCTTTCTGCATGAATAACATTGCGTCGGTTCTTTTCGTTGTTCATTTCGAATTCATCTTTCCGGTCATCCATTCGTTCCCAACCGATCGTCGAACAATCTTTTAAAATCTTTACCGTACGTTTATCATACATTCAAATTATATTAAAGCAACCTTTCTTCATTCTAATTATAGATAATATATTATTTATCTACATGACACGCCCGGCTCTTTTCAACATCTTTCATAACAAAACCTTGTGGTGCAGAAAAATTCTAACGGCTACGGTCTTCAGGTTGATTTTTCAACCAGTGGAGGTCCTGGAACATTGCAAGGTTTATTTACGGAAAAGGGAGTTACAGGAATGTTTGAAGCTAAGGATTTTATGTGTGTCGATCAGGTGTCTCCCTTCCGTGTGGCAATATGTAACATACTATATGGACTAAGTTCATCACCACAAATTACATCATGTTTTACCACCTACGTATATATGACATCTCTTATATTTAGAAGAAAACTTTATCCAGCATGGGCAGCTTCGGACTTGCAACAACTACGCGCGACTACTAATCTTTCAAACACAAGTCACTTTCACTATTTAAAAAGTAGAAGCCATCAGGCATGAACACAACAAAGTTCCATCTACTGGACCACCTCTCAGATGATATAGAAATGATAGGAAGTGTTTCATACATTGATGCTGGGCTTACGGAGGAAGTCGTACAGATACGAAAGAAGCGTACCGCAGAATATCTAAACGGAAGTCTGTCAGCGTTGGTGAGACAGTTAACAAAATAGATTAGCGCACATTCAAGGCTTCTAGAGAATCAAAAACTAATTCAACAGGATTAAATAAAGGACTGAAACCAGACAAGATATTTGACGCTGTGCGGAAGGATGGTGCTGTTTGTGTGAACCACTTCTTATCCACAACGTTTCAGAAACTTCTATCAGTATGTCACTTTCGATACTTTCCTCGAGAATGACCTTGGTGCAACTATGGAAGCTGCAATGATTGGTCTGTATACTCGGGTTGGCGCAGATGGTATTGGACAACTAACAACTTTGCTCCAGAAACAATTCCAACAAGTGAATATGTCTTCTAGTGAATTCGAACAAATATCCTCTGGAGTTTCCAGCATCCGCGTTCATTTCAGGCTGTGAGTGCCGTGAGTGCCCACGACTTTCGGATTGTAACATTTCTGGTACACACATCAATCTCAAGAAATCTCTTTTCAAGTTCATGCAACTAATCGTGGCGAAGGATAAATTTTATTCAACCTCCGGGTCAAGATTAGATTTTTTTATGATGTAATGTGTAGAAGAAGGGGAAGAACCAGTCCCATGGGGACACATGAATATTTGGATCTCAATAGCACTATCATTCATACGGATACCGACATATTTTAAAGATCTGAATTCATCATCAATCAAGCCCGTGGGAACTGATGGCGGGAACAAAAATAGATTTTCGGAGTTTTGCTTCGTGAAATATATGGATGTTATTGACAACTCAACTTTTGTTCCAGATGAAATCGATAAGGAACTTGATTTCATAAGCTTATCCTCGGATAGAACAAGTTGAGAATCCGGTTTGTTGACATCAGCAAAGGTGTATGGTTTTTGCCCAATTGATATTATCCGAGGAAATATTAATATCGTACCTGAAGATACAGCTGTATACATTCTTAGAGGACACGTTTTGCGTCGCAAGTAATGGAAAACGTGACGTGGTCATGAAGATGTTTTGGTTTCTCGCATATTTTATGTTAACCGGTTTTATAGTGAAAAAGGTCTGCAATACGAGCAAATCAACAGTTTAGGAGAGATAGTCGCAATTTAAATGCAAATTTTGGAAGTGGTAATTGCCTACATTTTTCAAAGTAGCTATGAAAATAAAGTCTATATAACCAATGTCACTTTCATTACTATGTCTAGTATATTCAACGTAACTTCGAAATCACATCGTATGTTGTCAATGTTACATTGATTTTATGCACTATGTTTTCGACGTTACTTCGAAAATACTAGTCCATGTTATCCATGTAACAATGCAAATATCCGAAGATACATCCAATAATAATTGAATATATTCAATGTAACTTATTATTATTATTATATTTTCAATATATATTTCAACAAAGTACTATGCCAACGTCAGGTTTTTAAATGTCACATTGAAAATATTCGAAGTATGTAGTGAAAAATGCGATGATTTTCAATGCGACTTCGGTTTTTTTGAGCATAATTGGACAGAAATCAATACCACAGTTTCCGTTTTCAATGTCACTTCGGAGTTTTCCAAAGAACACACTCCGAATCTGCAAGTTAGGCCAATGTGTCATCGTAATAATTTTACAAAAACAATGTCACTCCGCTTTTCAGGTCATATACATAGGTATATTGGAAGGATTTTACCAAACATACATGTGAATTTTCCCAATTTTACCTATGTCACTTTGAAAATTTTCAATGTTACTCAGTCAGAAATAACAAAGTTCAACTCGAAGTTCACCCAAAGTGCAGCTCAAAGCAAGGCTAGGGCGCTTCAGTTTTTTCAGTAAATCGAAGTTCCCAAAGTACCGATGACACTTCGTGTCACTTCGTTTTCGAATGTACAGACGTATGTGACGGTATCGGATAAAAACTAAATGTAACATGTTGAATGCTATTTATTTCTGTATTCAAAGTTCAAAGTTAATTGCAACGTTCCATTCGATATGTAAGCTGCCGTAAGGTTTCCATTTACCAATTTTAGTTGCCTGATGATTGATTTGTTTCGATCTGTCCTACGTCATCATGTACAACCAATGCATATAATCATTTACATTCGTATTGTTCAACATGTCTATACGCCGCGAATGTTTGCATGCATTGAATCGTACGGCAATTGTGTAAACTTCCATGAGTTATGTAACTTCATGTTACGGTGCATGTAGAATAGAAAAGAGGTGCGACTATTGACTAGCATAGTGAAATGAGCTAATGTCTTCCCAACGTTCATGAAAATGAATTATTTCGCATGTTCTTCAAAATGTGTAGCTGATGATGTGCATTGGAATCAACATCCGTACTGGTCAGTCTGTGATGAACATGTCTGTTCCTCTAACTCCCACAGTGGTTGCAGAAGCACAACCGAGCAAACATGGTTCGATCTTGTACCATGTGGTTGAAATACGGAGAATACGTGTTTTTCAGCTGAGATAATTAATTTACATCATACGTGTAAGTATACTGTCCCATGGTAAATAGCGTCTCATTATACTACCACATAAATATGAGATCAGAATAAAAATATCACATTGATTGAGATATATATACGCGCAGTACAGCTTATTCCACACTACACGTGCATTTCAATAACACGCAGGTATCCGGAAAAATAGGAAACAGGAAATTACAACCAGATATTTTTATCACAAGCTGCAAGTGAATTTTTATGTCGAGAGGGGACGAAACGGAATAACAAATCTAATCAAAGAAATTAATCGCGTCGTACTTAACCGATATGGAGTGTCTCATGCTTCTTTGATTAAGAAAACAAGAATAATTAATTACTGATTACAATCACAAAACACTCGAGGGCCGATCTTCTTAAATTGTTAACATTCATTTTACAACAACAGCATGCTTCTTTCTGAATTGTTATTGCATAACAATGAAAATGATACAGATATGGATAAAAATCTAAAAACCTACTCAGGTCGTGTTCGTGGAACAAAGAATTGTAATCGTGGTACTTCCTCGTACGTGAAGGATCACCTATAACTCATACCTACATGTACAGAATATATGTTTAAATGACAGTTTTGAAAACCACGTCTACTTCATTTCCGTAAACGGAGGGATCTACTGGTCCAACATTACCAGTACTGGATACAACGTGTTAACGGGCTGCGTTATAAATCTATCCTAACAGACATGAATATTCTAGCTGCGTTTCATATACTTAGTACTGGGGCAGAAACTCACAACATGGATGATGCGGTTTATATGTCCGAAGAATCCGTTCGGACGTATTTTCAACAATTTGGAATTGATATATTACAAATCTATGGAGGACGATTATTCAATAAATTTCCTCCCGCATCGGAATTGTTAAAAATCCAAGATATATATATGCCGAAGCTTACTTCCCAGGGTGCATCAGTGCAGTAGACTGCATGGAATACGTATGAAAAAATTTTCTAGCAACTATGAAACGCCAGTACCTAAACAGCAGGGAATTCAAAAGCGCTACTATCCAATGTGATGGTTGGTGTGACCATGACTTGTATTGCTGGTCGTGGTTTCCTGACCGCCCCGATACAAATAATTACTTGAATTCCTTATCCAGAGCAATTCTATTCCAAAATAGATTTACCTAATTGTTTCCAATAACCGTTACAGACAGTTAGACCATTTTAGGAAAGAATCACCACATTTGTTACCTTCTCGCTGATATTATCAATCTGAATTGGCCTATGTTTGCACAACAAATGACAAAGCCAACAGGCCAAGGAAAGAAAAGTTATTCTTTTCACCAATAATCCGTACGAAAGTATGTCGAACGATTGTTCAGAATACTTAAGTCGAGGTTTGAAATTCTTCGACGTGTGAACTGATGGTGGGATTTGAATGAAACAATTCAAATTTCCAATTTTTGTAATGTTTTGCACAATATGTTGATTCTGATCAACCATTCTATAGGCCGCTCAGGACATGAACTAACTGAATCAGATCTACGTTAGTGGAAAACGAATGGAACTGTATGGAAGAATCAGCTGCCCAAACGGCTCGAAACGAACGTAAGGCAACTATCAAGATACGTGTTAACCATTCTAATGAAGCCTACTGGATTATGCTGCGAGACCTAACATTTACTGATCACGATGAACATTTCAGACTTCAAAAAGGTCTTGTCGACAACAACGCTGGTCGTAATTTTATTTCATGAACGCACAATACACTGAAAATTATGCTTGGCCATTTTCTTCAGCTAAAATCCTACATCCTTTACTATAATCCTTTGCATCGTCTGTTTCCTCTGTCAGCCTTCTGAACAATTTTTTGTACTCTTCACTTCCTTTCGGAAAAAACTACAAAGCCATGTAAATACGTTCCACATTTGCATCTTTGTTTTGCTGGTCTTGAATATATGTTATGATATCATTAGTTATGCTCATTTCCATTTGGATTTCAGTAATTGTATTCTAAACGTTACTATCTTCTCGACGTTGCGCCCCCTTCCTTTCTGATGATTTACTACCGTGTTAGCCTGACATCTCATGTAATTTCAGAGTCATTTCTATTTAAATCTTCGAGACTTTTCATATTTATCCGTTCTGGAGTTATCACTAGTTCGTCCCGAAGTTCTCCATCTACTCCACTTTGTGCAGACCTTTCATATTCGTCAATACTATTGACGCTGGACTCTCTTCCCACGCTATCATTATCAACTACTTGTGACAAATTCCTCTTCGTTCTTTCTTCCTCTTCAAACTGGTTATACAGCCTCTCGGTGTGTCGTCCACATTACTTTCCATGTCATTACTTATACGACTTCCAATTCCACTCTCAACTGTCTTAAATCTTCATCTTATACCAATGGTTACACTACCATTTCCATCAACCTCTATGAATTTCGGTACTGTAGATAGATATTCTGCCGCCTCAACGTATGTAAAAGTTATGCCAATACCCTTATTTTCCTCTTTCTCCAGCCTGCGTCTACTCTAAAACAACGCTTAATTTTTCACCAGAATTCCTTTCTGTTCACTACAGATAAGGTTCAGTGCTATTACTTTCTTGAAACAACCATTCCATAACTGGTAATCTAGCGGCAAAGATCCCCACTTACATCGTATGGAAGGTTTTGACCTATTCGGACTATACGTTTCTATACATTACTTTTCTATACCTGTATATAATGTGTCTTTCATCTGGACAGGTTTTTCGTTTGCTCCACCCAAGCTCCCACTGCACCGTACTTCTTTTTCCCCACGTTACCGTTTGGTAATTGTCTCTTGTTTTTGCACCCTCTTTGTCTGCCCATAACAGTATTCCTTTTTCCTTCATCGCATTCATCGGATCCCTGGAAGATCCACTGTTTTCATCAGGTGTCGCTACATTACTATCAACACGTGTCCTCCTTCCATCACGTCTGGTAACACTCTTCCTCTTCCTAACCACAGTATCAATCATATTCCAATTGATATCTGTTTACAATGCAACGCCTTCAATTTTATGCTACCATAAAATACTTTTTCCCGGATTACTGTCTTTTACAGTCGTCGCATCACTGCCAATAACAGCACCCATAATCGCGTCTTTCGTCAAATCTGTTTTTCCAAATAGCTCACGTATAGATGAATTACTTATTTCTAATTATTTCCCGCACATTCTTCACCTTTTCTAAGTTCTTCCTCTAGTTCCAATCGTTTGTGTTGAGATGTGATTTCTAAATCATACCATACTTTTCTTATATCCCCATCAATCCGTCCGTTTCGGATAAAAGTCAAATTACGTTCATCATTTGGAACTTCTACCGTTTTCTCCATTTTTCTATACAACTGTTGATGTGATCCACTTCGTCATACGCGCTGCTTTCTTCAATACTATTTTCGTACCTTTTACGACCAACACTTATCAATTGATGCAACATTGCATCTTCTCCTTCTTGTTGCACTTTCTGCGTTTCTTCCCTTCCATTTTCGCTCCTGTTTCTGTACTATTCATTGCGTAGCTTACCACTCGACTACTCCCACCATCATTACTTTCATCAACCATACCATTCACGTCCGTATTAAGTACAGTTGTTGCTTCTTTCACTCAATTACGGTTGTTACCTGTCAACCTACCTGCATCCACTTGCATCGACTCGCTTTGCGCTAATAAGTGTTGCAAATTCTAGTGACCGTTGCCTGTCGTTTTGGTGCACATTTCGTCCGTGCATGTCGTTCTATGACTGAATAATCCGGCTTTACTGCGCCTCTTGCAGTCATATACTCTTCCGATTCCGGTATTACATTTTGCGCTTCCTTCCTAATTTGGAATTCTCGTTGAGCTTGCGGTATATTCTGACTGTCGAAAACATTAACTACTGTCGTCAATACTCTGTCCGTAGTGGCCGACCATTTCGGTTTACTTCAATTGTAATATGCTATTGAAACGGAGGATGTCATGGGATGACCTAGATCGACGGCATTGATGTGGTTACGAATTGAGAATGGAACCATATGTCACAGGTGTTCATAACATTCCCGTTCTACGCTTGCATGTCAGTTGCATGGTCACTGTAATTTTGAAATTTCACATGTAACACGGTACATTACAGACAAACTTATGGTTTACTTGTTCCCGTCTTTTCCGTCCAATTCTATTAAACGGAATTGTTTTCTATGTATCCTCCTTCCCTCCCGACTTTTTTCATTGGTCAATATGTTCTCCCTTTAAAGTTTTTAATTTCTTTGACATGTAAAAACTCAGTGCGCTGAGTTCCTGAGCTCGTTTTCCAAGCTCATCACGGAACTCAAGACCTCCATAATAAAAACATGACACAAAAAGTACTTTATTCCACTGGTGCCAGGTGCTAAGTTCGGACTGAAACAAGTCAAACTTAGTACCTAACTACAGATGTTCAGATCTTCCGACCCGTGTTACTCTCCAAGTGACACGATTAGCAAAATGGGAGACTGCGCATGTACACTACAGTACTATAGTACATGTTTTAATATATGTAGTATTGTCCAAACAAACGGAATTACAATTCTAGCAGTATAACCATAGTCATACTGAGCACGGAATAACAAATCGTCAACAACGTCGTAAATTCAACATCGTATCAGAAAAAATTTCAGTAGTATCGTATAAGATTGTAAATATAAAAGAACGTTGCCCTGTAATTCTACATGCTTACCAGATAAAATACTTTTCGGTTTTAATTTTAGTGCTCTATCTAATCACTTCCTGTGCAGAAGCGACTACATCAGACATGGGTGACCAAGCTGAGAACGGTGCGGACTTGGTATCCGAGGTTATTCTAAATCCAACTACGCAATCTTCTCAACATCGTTACAAATGAAATCAAAAATTGTACATTGACCTTTTGAGGGAGTTTTGTCTGTTCACAATCGACCCCAGTGACCATTGCACTACGAATTCCGGGAAAATTGTAAGCACAATGAGAGTTCCATGCGCTTTTGTTATGAATAGATGTGTTCCAAAGCCGCAATTGGAGCAATTAAAAGCATCTAATACTGGTGGGGCTATCAAGATCACAGTAGAAAATTATTTGAGACGTAAGGGGTATGACGTAGATTTTGTGCGAGATCAAGATGGTTCCTACGTTATTAATCATGGTTGATGAAAATACTTACAAATAGTTATAAACAAAAGAGAGGAAGCGCCAAGATTTAGCAGATGTAAGCTGACACAACAAGCGTATCAAGAGATGCATGAAGATATTTGAAATCTATACTTCACGTTTGGAGAACCAAATCTGGTACGTGCAATTCGACGGGGTAAGACTGTAAACTACAAGCAACTGCAAGTCACAATTATTAACATCATGCAATTTTCCTCGTATCTAGATGATTGGAAATTCTAGACCTGCAAATAAGGGACCCGGTGAAATGCTTCACTACCCTATTGTAGGCGTTCAGCCGATAACAAAAATTCGTCGCAAATCTACCACCTATATTCAATTCACAAGAATGGTGGATGTATCCATTTGTAGACTGACTGCACTTCAATTTTGTCTTTGTGTTCTCAGAACTCATGATAGGACTGGTGGAAACATTTTATGCAAGTGCTTAACAACTGTTTACAAGGAGGAACCAATTCTCATGCTTCGAGCAATTATGCCACTTGGAAGCATATGGGTGAGAGCTGTGGAATATAGGGTCTGATAGAGCTTATTTAGCGGAGGGATGGAACTCTATTCCACTACTTAGTCCTAAGAATAGACTTCTTTTACATGTTGCGAGCCTTTGCATGGGTCAATGATCAGTGAATAATACAACACCTGGTCTCACATGCAAAGAAAAAATTACCCACACGAATAATGGTATCGCAGCACGGCTAATCACCTACACGTGTTTCTTCCTCATGGCTCCCGGCCAACCCACATTTACTGTCGATAGTCATACACAAGGTAGACCACAGCTACTGTATCCACGTGTGAATTCTAGGCTTGAAATCACAAACTTCCGCCAACACGAATCAGTGTCTTGTATTCGTTTTTGGCGTTCTTTACCTGTTTAAAAACGGCACCACCACCATTCCTTTCTATTTTTCTCTCCACTTTTCACTAATTTACTACAACTATTGAACTACGTTCAACCTGTTTTTACTGATTGGGTATTGATACCCTTTCACTGAAGTAACCCCTCTCCGTATTGATACGGAGCTCTGCCTCTCCAGTCCTACTTTAATTAGACCTCTGACCTTTATTCTCCCTCGCGTTTATCCTCTCTCACATTTATCCTTCCTCGCATTTATCCTCCTTCGCGTTTATCCTCCTTCGCGTTTATCCTCCCTAGATCATCAGATATCGCCTCAACACAAACACTCTCTCTTCGAAACATCAATACATCTATACCTTAAAAACGCACCATATCCCACCAAATCATCACCTTACGATAAATACTATCATACTCACTACTCACACACTAACTTAACCTAGACTTCGATACAAGCATACCTCCCATAACTTACAGGTGAGACACACTCTCCGCCCACCTAACTCTGCCACACAGTATACACTGTAATAATCCACGTAGCTGTATTCAACTAACTGGTGCTCATTACCACTGCCATTAATACAGCTGTCCGCCAATAGCAGAGTCCTTCCAGAATCAGGAGATGATGAGGTACATAGGGGTTGAAGATGTTCACAACTCATTTGATTTATTTGGTTTCATAGGAATTTCGTACTAACGAGCTTTACTTTCCAATGTCCGTTTCTGTGTTACGTGAGTGATTAATATATGCTTTCATTTTAATCAATTTTCCATACTAATTTCAATTAAACATTGCGTTCCCAAACGTTGTACCATTGTGCTTTATTCAAAAAATATACATTCAAAAATCATATAAATTGAAAATTGTGGAAGTTGATAATAAGTTAAAAATAAATTGTAAATCGTGGAATTTAAAAAGAATATACCTTATGTCTGCTATTAAAATTTCCAACTACCTTTCCAGTAGCAACGTTTGGAAAATGTCCAACCACCGCTCCACCATAAATAGCGCAAAACCTATTGATAAAAATGACTTGACCAACGCAACTGCGACAGCATTCGGTGCAGTCTTACAATTCAAAGCTACTCATGACTCTAACTAAATGGAGAAGGTGAGCAAGATAAGGTGTAGAAATTTGGCGCTTTCAAGAGCGACGTACTACCGAAATTCCTGTCACCAAATTGGTAAAATCTCCTGGATCGAAGTAGGTCAACAAAGGTATTGACTTATTTTAGTCTGTCGCCTCAAAACGTTATGAAACCATATAACCCGCAAGTAAGCTTCTGTTCAATCCATGGGGGCTTCATCCCATCACTATTCAAGCTTTACCACCTCTTTTTAATGACAGAAGTAGGTTGGCTAATGGAAAGGATACTGTAGCATTAGTGCACTCAACAGGTGGTAAAATCTTTTCTTTTCAAGTTGTTAAAAACAACTACACTATCGAACACCCCACATTATTTCAACAATTGTGGAGTGGTTGATAGTTTAGTGTATACAAGTTGTATCTGTACACCCTCCTGTCAAACGTTTTCCAGCTACTCTTCAATCTTCTTCAAAAAGGCACCGAATGCAAACTACTCTTTCTCCAAGCATCATCACGGCTTCTATACATCCTCTACTGCTTACAATACTCAGCTCAGTAGAAAATGTGAAAGATATTTTACGGTACTGGGCACATCCTAATCATATCGCTGGTTTACAGACTCCATTAATGAAACGGTGTTATTATCTTGGAATTTTACGTTGGTGGATTCCGAAAAAACTACCTCAAACACGTTAATTTTTGCGAATCGTACGACTATTTACTTGGTGTCCTTTTACTTTTTTAAATACCGAACTGTTGCACAGTATGATCAGATGTTCACCAGCATATTATCTGCAGGAATGATTAAAAAGAGTCTTTCTCTTTCTCAAAAATATTGGACAGAGCGGAAATTGTCGGAGACATTTACAGATCAGTCCTACTGGGCAGCCTGGAATGAGGACGTTCTAAAAAATACAACGGTAGCTGTAGTTCTTGGACTTCGGTAATACCCTGTTTTATTGTTTACACTATTATGCTATATTTTTTATATTATTACTTGGTGTTATCATGTTATCTTGTTGACTTGTTGTTTTAATTTTGTTATGCTGTTACGTTTTCATGTTTTTATGGTTGTATGTTGTTATGTTGTTATGTTGTTATGTTGTTATGTTGTTATGTTGTTATGTTGTTATGTTGTTATGTTGTTATGTTGTTATGTCGTTATGTTGTTATGTTGTTATTTTGTTATTTTGTTATTTTGTTATTTTGTAATCTTGGTATCTTGGTATGTTGTTATGTTTGTATGTTTGTATGGTGTTATCATGGTGCTATCATGTTTTTATCTTGTTATTTCCATGTTGTTTTGTTTCTCCGTTTTGCTGTTACTTTCTGTTTTCCTGCCGCCTGTTGTTATTTACTTGTTGTTATTTGTTGTTTATTACTGTTGGTACTTGGCTTTGCTAATTTTTGTCGATGCTTTTATTTATAACTTGTTTTTGCTACTTGTTTTTATTACTTGTTGTTGATACTTATTTTTTATATATTACTGTTAGTTTTAATAGTTTTGTTGTCGCGATTAATGTTTTGGTTTGGTCATGTTTCCTTGGGTTACTAAATGAAATTGTTACTCATTTTATTTCCATCTTATAACGATGCAAACATGATATGCCTGAGAACTGGGTATGGCGCAACTATAGACTTAGCAAGAATTTTTGAAGTTTAGTAACATTGTAACTAACAAAACTAATCTACATTGATGGAAATTTGGGCATTGAATCGCGCAACAAGTGCATTACAAGAAAATTTCCTGGCCCCATTTTTAAAGGAAATATACGAATTGGATTACATCAACGTGCAGTTATATTACAGAATGTTCCTTCTGATTGAAATTAGGTGTCATTCAGTGGACAAATACTAGCAAATGGTTGTGTTTATAAATCTGACCCTTTTAATGTCGTAACACTTGGTGAAAGTGTAAAAAGAACAGTTTCTCCTTTTACCATTGTATTAAAAATGTTCTTAGTTGTTGCGGCTGTGATTTCAAGAATATGTATCGCTTTTACCATCACATCTCCGAAAATACCATCTCTCCTGTCACTGGTATGTTGATGATGTGAGCACGGTGCTTTCTTATTTAATAGGAGTCATATTTATATGAATAATTATTCGTGGCCGCGGTGTGTAGAGTTCGGTGTTCCTTGTGCTGTCGTCTTCAGTGCTCGCTGCGATGATTGATGGTAAAATGTTTCTTTTTACGCCATGCCTCCCACGTCGTACCACTCCACGTTTCAATAACGTGCTGTACTTTTTTTCATTGTATCCCTCGCCTGTCGGAACGCACCCCACAGGTATAGTCATTTATATACTATACACCGAAAAACACCACTGACCAATCACAGCCATGAAAAATACTTTTTTTTGTAGGTTGAAAAACAGCCTTTTTGTACACGGGTTGTATTACGTCGCATTATTTCCAATTATCGTCATATTATTATACAGTACACACTATAATAGCCTGCCTTCATTTTTCCGAAGCGAACGGTAACATTGGTACGATTATTTTTTCGATTATTTGTATCGACAAAGTAGCACGGTCGGCTATGGATGTATTCTCGCTCAATAGTGGGTTTTGGCAAACACCGAACGTTAGCTTTTTCGGTAAAAATTCTGTATAGTGCACCAAATTGCAGAGGGTACAGAAAAATGGGAAACGAAAATTCGGTAGAACAGCCATCCTACCGAATTGGATTTTCGGTGAGAAATGACATCACATTTCGCAACTTTTCGTCTGAACTTGACATATGAACTATTTTTATTATGTTGTTACGTCTATTGAGCGGCTACATCACAACTTGACAAAACATTATATTTTCCAAAATGTTGACACTTTTTTCACAAATCAGGGATGAGTGAAACGAAGTGCCAAATTTGATCAACCGCGCAACCGAGATAAGCGATGAAGAAGAAAATGACCACCACACCAATTAACAAGCATGCGGAAGGGTCGGTTGTGGCCATGACGGGGCGAGATGTTCTGCGACGGTTCAATTGGACGGGCAGAACACGGCGGGGCATACAGTTTGAAGAATTAATTTTTGGAATCAGGGTACAACGGGGCAAAAAGGAGGGTCCTTTAAAAAAACGTAGGAAGTGGACGGCTCTGGACGAAATCCTGAACCACGCGTTGATGAAGGAGGTTCAGGCTCATATGCACATGTTGCGGGACACGTTGATTCTATGACTCCTTTTTCAAAAGTAGCTCCCTCCCTGAATGACAGCAACTTGCTTACGTAGATGGTTGACGCGAATCATAGCTGAGATCGCTTTATATTATTAATAAACTCATTAAATTGAGATAGCGTGAGGGTAGAGCAAGCATCAGAGATTGATAAGGAGTTTGGACCATATCAGAAAATTTGCAGTGACATTTCTGCAAAAATGGAGGATGTAAAACGCACGCGCGATGAATAAAAAGGACGGCGAGGGAGAATGAGAACGGACCTAATGAAGCTGGGAGGTCATTAGACAGTCTGGCATGGAACGTAGTTCCAAACGTAATATCAGCGAGTCTGATTCTGCATTCCTTGACGAAACAGAGTCAGAACCTCCTCGAAAAATATCTCGTATGAGTGCTGGTGGTGATGAAATGTGTCGTGTGATAGGGGCACTGGATGAAGTTGAAATGCTAAGTACGGGAATAGAGAAAGAGAGGGACAAACGGGATTACGACAGGTTTACTCCGGATGGTCAGAGGTTTGAATTTGAGAAAGAAACTCAAACAAGAAAGTACTCATTAGACGGGAAACAAATTAAACTTGATGAAAGGCGCGTCTAAATTGAGGGAAAACTCGAGTAATTGGCGTTGCGTGAGCGGGAAGGATTTTTATCGCTTCAAGAAGAAATGCTGGCAATGATCAGGGAGATGCAAAAGTAGGTGGGCTTGCCATTACTATTTATTAATATAGTCTAAAAGATCCGGTGGAGAACAATCAAAGAATTTTCTAGTTTGTGAACCGTAGAGCATTCTCTAAAGTTCCATAGTTGCGTTGCTACTATGTACAACAGAGCAGAAGGTTTTATTGGTAAGAAATGCTTTAAAGAGTGTTTCCGAGACATAATGTCAATGTGTGTAAAGTTCTGATGTATGTCTCTACATCCCCATTCCACTGAAAGTCTAAATTTCGACATATATTTATTAAAATCCATTTGTTCTGGCGAGATATTGGCTTATTCAAAACCTATTTTTAGGTATGGTCGAAGAACGTATGCAGTATCTCCGTAAATATAATTCTGTACACCTGCAATAACCATTGCCCTCTGAAGATCAGCCTCAATCCCTGATATTCGAAAGAGGGTCATATCGTGTCTCCTTTCCTCCACGGGGCCTGCAATGTGTAGAATAAGTCCTCAAGGTGTAGTAACAGTTTGCATTTTA
>JAULBU010024955.1:0-18067 GCA_032358235.1 Odonthalia washingtoniensis
CGTTTAAATGTGTCACCATGTTCGTGCCGAATCCGTTACTACCGAAATAAAGTCACGCCCCCATGACCGCCGTCCGCCTTTCTATGGTGATGGATCCAATAATCGAAAAAATCGGAAAAGAGTGCCGTCACCACAGTGCAACTTTCATTCAGGGGAGAGAACATGTGCTGAACCTATCATTCGCGGCGTCAACACAAATACTAGAAATCCAAGAAGAAGAAACAGAAGTAGGAACAAAGGGTGGTAGGGTAGAGGGCGTGCGAAATATACGATGAGAAAACGTCTTAACTGAACAGAGACATTGGGAAACGTGACATGTATCAGATATCCTAACAACGATTGCATCTTCAAAGTTTTAGCTGTTTTATCTGTATATATCTGCAACAACCCTATGAATTACTTCGGCATCGTGTCCTTGCTTTGATTCCATTGAATTGTACAATTTTTATTACTCATAATCTGGAATCTTATGGACATGTATAACTATGCGAAAAATAGAATTCGGACTGAAGGGAATGGGTAGCGAAGTCACGATTCCGTTCGTTGAAGCAAGGTCTAAACATGACCTCATTATCATTCCCTAATTCTATTTGGCCACGCAACAGTTCAATGATATATTTGATGTGCAAGAAAGACTTCCTATTATCCTCCGACGCTGTTTTATATGGTACCTCAAGTTTTTTGAAATCCGCCATGGATTAAATTCTGACTAATCGAGCCAGCGACAATTGCCAATTGCCATGCATCCTTTGCAATTAGTTATGTGATGACGAACTACATTTGATTGGAATCTGTCTGTGTGAATCAATTTAACAACAGTCTGTAAAGAATCCGAACCAATTTCATCCGATAAGCCTAACAAAAGCATGGCCGCAACCTTCACGTCATTATGTTCAATGGGGCATTGTGTTGTATTCTCTTTTCCATAACATACTGATTCCTCATTTGTTTGTGTTGGTATGTGTTGTTAATGGTGAAGTATCTCATCTTCTTCAAAAATTGTGTGATGTTGCAATTTTTGTACATCATATGCATGATGGTGTAAACGGGGTTTCTTGTTGTACTTGCATAATATTGAATGTCGTGTTTAATCCGTCATAACGTCAGTGAAATAGATTCAATACCGGTTTTTGCATACGAAATGTTTGGTTACCATTATTTTCATGAATATCTGTTGAAGTATGCAACGAAAACACATGTGATGACAGTTTTATGGTGTTCGTCGTATAGATTGTAAGGCACTAATTAGGCTTGATGGAAACATAAGAAGAGTCTATTTTTATTACAGACTGGAAATAGTTGTACGTGTAACTATATTCGTATTTTTAAATTTTATGAATATTAGTTTTGGAGATACCAACTCTATGTAGAGTTGGGAATTCTGCAAGAAATTTAATATTAAATATTTTGCAAAAATCGCAACTCCATGGAGTTGGTATCTTCAGCAGAAAACATTAAACATTAATCCAAAATGTTGAACATATGTATACTAATTGGAAAATTTCATATGCATTATGTGCCACATCTCCAAACAGTGTTTGGAATGTTATTAGAATATATTTAATTTATTTCGATGATCATGGCCAATACAGAAGTATGTAGTTGGACAGGCTGAAGATATTGGAAATACATGGGTATGCATACTATTCGAAGAAAAGAAGTAGTACAAGAAGTAGACAATACTTATTTTATTGCATTTTTAATATCGAGGATTTCTTATAAAAACAGCTAAGCAAAATTGAATTATTCTAGACGGAGAGCTCACCCCAACTGTGGCTCATCAGCCTCTCCCACGCCCCAATCTTGCAAATTGCCACCGTCATCATTGTTTATCTCATCGAGATTGTCATCTTCATTGTCGCTCTATCCACATTGAAACGGACTACTTGAATGTTGCGATATGCTTGAACGATTGATGTTATCTCCTCATCTGACCGACTGACCATACGCATATAAAATTGCGTCTCTCAAGTTACTTCCCTCAGGGATTACGTACATATGATATTTAGGGCACTGTGTGCCGTTCCATTCTGATCCAGCGTGTTGCGCATATCCATGCCAAAAATAAATAAATTGAGGCGAAATTTTAATTAGTTCCATTTCCAAACAAATCTCGATTAGTTCTTTTTCATTATTGGTGAAATGGAAAAATAGGAGGGATCCTCGCGCTATCCATAGAGAGACCGGCTCGGTAGCTGTTGCAATCGTTACATATCCAGGGGATCTGGTCACTCTCACGTCGAAATCATTATGGCCTCTTTGTGATGAGCATCCTTTCTCGTAAAAACGAAACGTCCTCCTCCATTCGGAATTGAGGTCCGCCATTTACATTGATTATCTATATTAAGCAAAGAACACATCCAACCAATTCATAAGTCCAGTTCTGCGCGCCTTTCGGACAGCCAAACGTTGTCTCGATGAGGTTCTAATATATTATCCAATAATTTTCTTGTACTGGAGTAAGGATCAACGCTTTTTTCCTATCTTCTTCGTCTTCTCCTCGCTCTTCGTTGTTTATTATCGGACTCCAATTATCTCTATTCGATTCACTGATCAACGCTTGTGCTCCTGGAAACAATGTCTTCAATATCAATGAAGAATTATGCAATTGTTTGTGTCGGAAATGAACTTTCTTCTTTAAACGCAGTCATACAGTCCATTTTTGACTCTGCTTAAATATTGAATAGATCCGACATACTATCCAGAATGCAATACCAATCACTGTCCAACTGTTGTTTTTCCTGGGAAAAACGCTATTCCGTGACCCGAGTTGTCATCGTTCTCTGCCTGTATCCATATATCACCGTATGGATATTTGGAAATGAATTCCATGAATTGTGATTACTTGTATGCAGACCGCATCCATGCCAAATTTCTGAGTTCCAATATCTGATTATAATTGAAAAATATATGAGCTCGATGATTTTCTGGTATGACCGCCGATCTCAACAATGTCGTCGATGAATCTCGATTCGTTTCTGGTAAAAGAACTTGGACTCCTAACGAAGCTATAGATGCCCCGTTTGCTTTAGGTGTCTTCTCCGCATTTTCAATAATATCCCATCCATGTGGAAGGTGGGGTCTTCTATGCAGCAACATGTTCTCTATTGTCACGACATCTCTACAACGTGCAAACATAATCTGATTCAGGAGGACATATCCATCTGGATGAATAGACGGAGGTTGTGAGTTCCCAAATGACGCGATACACTCCTGCTGTTTTCGAGCCGGCATGGACTGAGGCCAAGTTTTTACCCTTTTTGTTGATACCGATTTTTCACTGTCTTCCGTTGCTTTATTGACATTTTTCGGTTAGAAACGTTCTCCCAATATAGTTTTCTGGCCAATATTCTTTGCTAGCGGTTCTCTTGAAGTCTTCTTCGATTCGGATTTCGCAGACTGTTCGATGTCATCATCACTGTCGATAACAATGGGTTCGCATTGCGTCTTCTTCCTGCTTCTTGTTGTGATTGCACTTCCTCCATTCACCCCCATACTAGAAAAATTTTTGTTAGCATCTCATTTCTTACCTCTTTCAATGTCCTCTGAAAAATTATCTCCATATTTTCTTCACAAGCCTGTCATGCCGTGAGGCCGATCTAGTCACCAATTTGGCGGACTTTTTCCCTTGGATATACTCTAATAGATTGAAGTGATTGAAAAATATGCTGTGGAAATTGCATTCTTGATTTTGTTTCCGGAATTACCACTTCAATCAGTTCCATAATTGTTTTCGAAATTTTTTCTTCTAACAGGTGACATCCCCTAATATTTATTTGATGAAACAACTTATGCATTTCTTCTATTAACACATTACCAACGCGGTAGAACATATTTATGTCAGAAATGCCTTCACTGTGGTTTTCTAAGTAAGCTTGGACACCATTAAAAAGAAGCAGTATATCCTCCTCTGTTCCGAGTGTGTGGATGCGACTGTACAAAGTACGTAGCACCACTCTTCCCAGATTCTTGGCCGGCAGCAAACTGTTTGATTGTATTGATTCGATTCATTACACTCTTGAACCTGCATAAAAAGTTTTCAAAGCGTGCATAACGTTCATATATCGATGTGCTGTTCACGTCCAGGAAATTTGTGCTTTCCATATCCTGCGCAATATATTTTACACGAGCATCTTAAAAGGAAGTCTTATACTCGTCACTGAACGCATCAACATATAGAATTACGCTGCTCATGCGGTTCAGGAATGACGAGTCTTATTTATTTTTAATGAAGATATATTTTTCGTTCGAATTAGAATGATAACCTCCCAGGTGGTCATGATTGGACTATCTTTCCTTACCAACAGAGCCACTCGAATGTAACTCTTCGTCCAGTTTACTTCTGCATCCATCCTACTGCTTAGTATTTTTAGTCCTGTCAAACGATGGCGACGGTCCACCACAACTACAGATTTATCGTTATTTAATTCAGGCATCCTCTCCACTATATCGCAAACTTCCGATATATTTGCATATCGACCACGGATGATACCTTCTTTCTGAAATGTGACCGAAATCATTCCACATCCAACCTAATATTGCTCATCCTGAAACGTTCTTACGAATTCATCGCGATGATCATTACTAAAGTCCCGTAGTGGATTCTTCACAGTTCTCAACTAATTCAATCTGACCCAAACTTCTATTGCGTGTTAATTGATGACATGAAAGTCCTTCAGCGTCAAGGGACTGTCTTCGTCATCATCTTCAGCACCGTGCCTTTGAATCTCAATGACTTTAATTGATTTACTGTGCAATGCGTAGATTGCAATGTTTTCAAGCATGCCACCCAGAATCTTTAGACTTTCCTGCACTGGGTGGGACAAACTATAAGGATATGCGGTGTTCCTATAATTTTTGCCTATTTGCACATCCGCCACAATAATCCCATCCAAATTGTCATCATGTCGTCCTCCTTGCCATTGCCCAACAACGTTTTCTCCAGAACCATCCGTAATCCCTCTGACAACTGCAGTATTAACAAGAACTGGTTGGACATCTAATCCTCTCCCACCACTTCTGTTGTACGTGTCCGTATGTTGCGAATTTAGACAGTACAGTTGAACGGTGACAAAGGGAACAATACCCCTCACAGACTTATCGTCCTCAAACTCAGCTCGAAAAACGGTTTTATTAAACTCTTTTTTGCGTTCACGCTGAGACTACTATGCATAAGCCTGTTTGGTGCTATAGATGGACGGGTTGTACTTGATGCCATTTCTTATTGAATTGCCTCCTCTGTCGCTTTTTGTGATGGATGAAAGCAAAGAAATTGAACTTCTTTGATTAATATGAGGATGATAATGCCGCTTGTGAACAGTTGAGAGCTGATTACTTGAGTATTAAGTAAATTTGAAAGTTGACTGACATTGCCGTACAATATATACTAGATTCTTTATATATATATGACTTCTTTCAATTTCCCGGTTGTTGTGATAAAGTATAGTTGTATGCTTGTTATTACTACGGTATAGTCGTATGAGTGTTATTATAACAGCATGGTATGCGGTTACAGTTACAACCACATCCCGTTCCATGTACTACATGGGATGGGGTGTCTGGTGCCGGCGCATCAAAAGTTCCAGGTGTAAGCTATTCCAATATTTATACATTATTTGTTCACGAACGTCTCCGTTACACAAATTTCCGAAAATCCCAACTCCATATGGAGTTCGGATTTTTGCAAAAAATTAGTTACTTAATTTTTTGCATCAAAAAATTAATTGATTAATTTTTTGTTCGATTTGCAACTCCATATGGAGTTGGGAAATTTTTTTATTTCTTAAATATTTATATTACTCGGGATCGGGACCGTTAAATTATTTACAGGATTGAGCAAAACAGCATTACCTTATGTCGTCCCGCTTGTAGTGGGAGAAATATTCTTCTTTGCCAAGTTCCTAGCCATCAGTGGTGCCACATCTGGACTCACTTCTACCTTCTTTGCTGTAGATGCAGGTGTAAAAACATTTCTAAAATAACGTAGAAGTTGAAGACACTGACAACAACGAGCATAAAATATTTATCCTACTGAACCAGCAGATGATCCTGATAAAAGTAGTGGAACTGAAATATGTAGAGAAATCACTCACGAAAAAAGTAATTAAGAAGGGTGATGGTACGACGAAACCAGAAGGACATCAAAACGTATGTCAGGTAGTACAGAAAGTAAATCTTTAGCAGGAGGACACTAGTAATGACAATGATGATACAGCGCATGATGATGACGATGATGATGATGATGATGATGATGATGAAAAACATCATCAACTCGATAAACAGGGAAGGAATGAGTACAGAGACGCAAACATAGAATGTGAATAGGGAGTCCCAGATGTCACAACAAGTGAGTGGATCCTCCCACAACCTATAAAGAAGCGATTAAATCGGAGATATCACACGAATGGCAAGCAGCATGTGAATTAGAACTTAAAATCGTTGAGCGATTGAATGTATACGAACTGGTGAAGACACCTAAAAGTAGAAAGAACATTGCCACCCGTGGGTATTCTGTGTGAAGAAGGATGAAACTGGGGCGATTGTTAGATATAAGGCAAGATGGGTCGTAAATGGTATTTTGCAGGTGCATTGAATTGACAACGACTTAACGCATGTGCCTGTATCAACGATGAAAATATTAAGAGTGCTACTGTCTTTGGCCTCACAATTAAACCTGAGGATATATGAGATGGACATATCTACTTAGTTTTTAAATGCAATACTGGATAAAGCAGTATTTGTCAATCCCCCAGGATATGAACATATTGTTCCTCCTGGGTAATCCTTAAAATTACTTCAAGCCCGTTATGGTCTGAAGCAATCATCAAGGGTGTGGAATGCTACGTTGGATACTTTCCTGCAGAAGATTGCTGGAATGAAGACCAGTAGAGCTCATATGTGTCTTTATAATACACACAATAAAATGGGTATTTTACATATAATTATAATGTTCTAGGTAGATGATATTCTACTGATGGCCACTGACTAAAGTACTTCATCAAGGACGAAGTAATCTTTGAAAAATAGATTTCAGATGAAGAATTTTGGGATTGTAAAATGGTATTTGGGTATGGATATTACAAATGGACCGGATTTCATTTCTATTGATAAGACTCAATATTTAATGAACATATCTACGCGATTTTAAATGAAAGACAGGAAGGATATCCAAGTACCGATTGGGGCAACCTGGACTTCAAGAAATTGATATTTCCTGAAGATGATGACAACCCAAAAAAATGCCCTTACCACGAGGTAATAGAAAGTCTGTTGTACTTAAGTATATGTACCAGACCTTGAATTTCACTCACAGTATCTGTTTTGGCACGTTTTGTTTGTAATCTTAGGGAAATTCACTGGAAGCCCTGAAAATCCTCTTAAAGTATATAAAAAGCACTCAAACGCATGGAATGCTTTATGCAAGGGATAGATAGAACTCTAAGTTGATCACATACGTAGATGCGACGTGGACGAGCTGTGTGAATACGCGAGGGTCACTGATTGGCATAATTGCCTATGTAGGTAAACATTACTAGATTGGAGTTTTAAGATACAGACTCTGGTTAGCCCGAGTAAGGCCGAAGCAGAATAAGTAGCTGCTGACTATGCAGCAAGGATGGTAGTATTGATACGAATTTTATTATCTGATAAGGGATTAGAACAAAGCGATCCTACAATTATGTACGAGAACAATGCCGCATTCCTGTTAATCGCAAGAGAAGAAGGAAAATGTCTCCAATCGAAACACACTGGGATTCACTATCATTACATGAAGGAGAAGATAGATAGTAGGGAAATAACTTTAAAATATATCAAGACCGAGAAGAAGCTAGCAGACATTCTCACAAAGCCATGGACGGCCTCTAAGTTTAATCTACTAAGAAAACCCTTGGTTACCACTCAACAGCATGACCCTCACTCTAGTAACAAATCATCATAATTATGATGATGATTAATGATAAGTGAGAATTGCAGTTTTTTGTATGGAAAGGAGAAGAAGTTTAAGTATACATTTAATACAAACACACCTTTGTATTATTAATTTATCTCTGCTACAACTGGAATAATGAGAATGTGGAAGTCTCGTCTGAAGTTGAACCATCTGTTTTTTGTGTAGTCTTTGAGAGAAGGAAGAGATGCTATGGATGAACAGGAGAGTTGAAAAAGGAAAGTTTTATTTTATTTAATACTCACTGACACTATTACAGTGTATAGTACTGTAAAAGACAATAAATTTAGGGACAGTTATTACACGTGATATGACAAGTCTACACGCTCGTTGATACTGCCGTCAAGACGCCAAAGACTCTCATCCTAATTTTATTGTTTGTCATTCGGGAAAACCGACCTGTACCCCTGATTATTCAAGCAGAAGATGAACCAACACAGCGAAAAACGAGAATAAAAGTTTGATACCTTTATTTGATATTATTGAGAGTATAATTCGTGATCAGAATCTTGCGGTTAAACACACATTCCAACTAATGTCCTTGAACTTAACAAAAATTGATACTTTCTACCAGAAAAATTACGGTCCAACGAGTGGGTGTTCACGAAATACACACACCGAAACAAGCAAGAACAGATGTTGGAACGATAAATGGACCATTAAGGATTCTTCTGAGTCCCCTTCAACTAGATGAAGGTGAAATCGTGTTTTCACCAGCCATATCTGACCTACAAACAGATGAAGACACAAATAATTTACAAATAGTGGTGCCGTTACCAGAACTAGATGAACACAATTAACTTGTCGGGACTACATTTGCGCCGAGCAGTGATGTCGAATTTATAATTCTGGTGCTGTTTAATAATTTAGGTGTTCAAAATGTAGATTTTCCTTCCTTAGTCCGTCCATTTCATCACCATATCCTCATCCGCTGAATGGCTCTCATCTTAAAACAACACTAGAAGTGTTTCTTCTTAATTCATCTCCTTCGACTACTTGCCTGTTCCCGCGTAAAACAGGGAGTTACAGTTCTCCTGCACCACTTTTCGATTTAATTTGAAACAATACGACTTGATTTAAAAATTGAAGTTGTTCCTCGTTACCTGCAAAAATAAAAATAAATTTGTGGTTTTGACACGATTTTTCAGTCTCCCTCCTTTCTTATAAAAAGCCCAATTTTCCTACAAAACTCTTCAACAAAAACTTCCTGCTGATCTAGAGACATTTTGAAACTTTAGGGCACCCCTACTGGTGTAGTCTTTCTCTATTTTTGATTTTTTGCGACGTGGCATTAAATTACAGGCTGTTTTAACGAATAGAAACGAAATGTCCTTTGAAAAATATTACCAGTAGACAGGTAGTGCCCTTCTGCGACTCTACCGGTGGTGAAGATGTATTTATATTCAGAAAGGATGGAGAATGGGACAAATCGTCGTGTTTACTTGCCTCATGGCACAATTCTTATCCTTTTCAGTCTCAAGAACGAATCATCCGAGAATGAAAACCTCAACTATCATATTGAAACTGGTATCCTACCCAGTTCAAAAGAGGTGTAACCTTCGGAGGGAGGAGGGGCTCTATGAATGGGAGGAAGGTAAATAAAGTGCAGTAATTCCAAGAGGCCTACCATCTCATTATCAAACACTACTTCAGCGATAATGCTAAGTACATTGAAAACGATTTTGAGCGCTTCTTCCGTATGTTAAGGGTTTTAGCCTTGTATTTATTAGTGTTTTTAGCTCAATTGAAGTTGAAGCATAATTGAAACTACGAGCTGATTGCATGTGAAAGAAGGGGGTATTTCCACTAATTAGAGTGCCCGCCGCGCTTCTCATGCTTGCCTATGGTACTTCAGCTGATTACTTGGACGAATACTTACAAATGGGAACAAACGGAGTGGATATTTCAATGAAAACAATTTTCAAACTGGTCGTTGCAACAATGTTTAGGATGAGTATCTAATAGAACCCACGGAATAATATTTAAAGCGAATTATGAAGATAAATGTTGCTCGAGCATTCCCAGGCTGCATTGGATATATCGACTGCAAGCACTGGTTACGGAAGAACTACCCTATTTCATGGGCTGGAAAATTGAAATGAAAGGAGAAAAAGTCAACAGTAGTTCCTGAAGCAATTGCAGATGGTGACCTGTGGATTTGGCATGCCTTGTTTGGCTTCCCTGGGAAGTTGAACGACATGAATTTCTTTTACTGATCAAATACCATACAGAATATAATATCTTGACCATTCTATCCTTCATGTAACTTTAAAATAATCGGAAGTATTCGTACACCGCGTTACTACTTGGTGGATGGTGTCTATCCTAATTTGGTGGTGTCCGTTAAAACGACCAAGGAGGCAACTACGACTAAAGAGATAGAATATTCAGCTCAGCAAGGGGGTTTTCGTACGGGGAGATGTTCAAAGAGCTTTTGGTGTGCTTGTGGCTCGCTTCCATATTCTAGAGTACCCTTCCAGACTTTGGTACAGATCTCACAGCAATCTCGTCATTATTGCTTGTATTATTATTCATAATTTTGTGGTTGAAAGTAGGCTCTCGTGTTATGAAAGTTGAAGACGCTGTCATAGTTCGATGAATGGTTAACTGAATGTCAAACTAGTTATTCATTTTCACTTCTACGGCGCACGTTCATCGCACAATTTAGTCCCCGTCATTTATTTGTCCTTACCACAACCTACCTTGTCACCCTCGTTAGTATCTTTGGCCTCTGTTACCATCTCAACTTCATCTTCTGCGCTTTTACCTTCTTAAACCTCATTTGGTTCAGACTGGTCATATTATGTTTCTTGATCATGGGCAGATGGTCCAGTTTGTTGTACAACAACTCCATTAACGTTTCTTTAATCTTCCGCCTCCTCATCTTCATGGTATTCTGCAACAGACATATCTTGGTGAAATGAAAATCCAATTTTCAGAATAATATTCACCACGCACTACTATCAATCAATCACGATTTTTGTAATCTAGAGGACCAGAATCTGCAATTAACGCAGCTGTGAAGACTGAGTAGCCCCGAACAGTATCTTCTCAAGAATTTACAATTTTCAAACCCTAATCCATTGACTACATTCTTCAACAAGATAATTAAACATTTTCAGTTTTGTCTAAATTAGTTCCAAATTCTGAAGAATCCTGACGGATTCTTTCTGCTTCTGAAATAAGTCGAGCATACTCTGCACGAAATTATTCAATATTTTGTTTGAAAGCATATGCTTCGTCAATAGCAGCTTTCTGTCATTCTAAAAGTCTTGCTTGTTGTACTTGTAACTGTGAAATATCTTGTTGTTTCAACACTATCATAAACATCCAAGAAAAACAGTCCGTAACGGCTAATATCAATTGTGCTAAAGGATTTGCAATACAGGATGGATATGAAATTTTTACAATACTAATTGATGAATTCTGAATGAATCGTCTCGTGATTTTAGCTCTCATTCCATTACATAGATCTGATCCGTGGAAAGAATCGATAAATTCAGATCCACTCATCAGTCCTCGAACCGCACCACATGTGAGTTGAGAATTTGTTTGATTGGTAGCACCATACATCTTCATGATTATAGCTTCTAACGCAATTCGGACAGACTCTGGAGGTTTCGTAATAGATCGTAATTATTCAAGATGTTCCTTACAGATTATACCAACAGCCTCACGGGTAGATTAAATTTTAGGAAATGCCTCACTTAGTTGAATAGATACTTCCTCTTTTCTAAGCTTTGTTGCCTGGGACTCTTCCTCTGCGGCTGCGGCAAGCAGTTCAGCTTCTACCTTTGATTTCTCCGAAAGTCCTTGCTCTTCCACCATCTTTTGAAAACTTTCATTCTCATAAATTTCTTTGATAAGTAAGTCTTCTGTATTCGCATCTAACTCCTCATTTAGATCTCCAACTGCCTCACCCGCTTCTCTAATTCGAGAAACACCCTGTCTGTAGCGGTCAAACCCTTTTTGAATTTTCCCTACCTCCTCAATAACAATTCTTTTCAACTGTTCAATGAATTCCAGATAAGCACTTGGAGTAACCTCACAACAGTTTCAGCACAATCAACAAAGTTAGTCGCCACCTCATTTATTTTAACAGCACAGAGACTGTTTTTTCCAGTTCTGATCCTGATCGGCTGAGGATGTCAAATTTGAGTTCAGCGAAAAAAGCGAAAGTTTCCCAGCTCCAGTCATCAACCCCATAGACAGTTCAAGGGTTTAATAAAGTCTTGAATCTTCTAGAAATGTCAGACAAATTCCTTATCTCTTGGAGTTATTACGTCTTCAATTCAAATAAACAAGAGAAAGAGTGAAAATGATATGGAGATTATGACGAATTTTACGAATGAATTCGGAATAGAAAGACTGGTCATTTGGTAAACTTTGACATGAAACTTATCGATGATCTTCAAATAGACGAGCCCTTAATCTCCACTAAACAACCCAAGAACTTCACAACATTCCAATAGAGAATTCGTCATCTCTAGGAAATATGTCTGCATAGCATGACTCTCATAAAAAATCGTCAAGATTTGGCAATTATTTATACTTGATCTTCAAAGAATATCATGGAAGTCCTTTGAACATTCTTGCTCAGTGTAGGCAGAATGAGAACGAACTTGATGAATCTCAATATAGATAATCCATGCAGCGAAACGAGTAAGATTTCTTCCCGTACCAGGAGTACCCATTAGGACCGCATGGTCAAGAAGTAGACATAATATCCGTTGATTTGCGTCAAATGAGTCAGAAAATCATCATTGATAGCAAACTGATCAAATGTACTATTTCCTTCTTCATGTGCCTAATTTATACCACCGATATATGTCCCTCGTAAGCCTCGTTCCTCACGTAATACCAGTAACTGTTCATATATAATAGAACTGAAGTATTGAGATAACTCAACAGCTTGGAATATTCGGCCGTCAGCATCTTTAGCATCTCAACCTCCCATCTATGACGTGTATAAAACTTCTAGATTAGACAGAAGATTTGTATTCATTAATGAACTAAGGACTACCAGCAGCTGGGTTTCAACGTAGACGCGGTCATCTTACCGTACTAAGCGGTCCCTCACTAGTCTACGAGCCTCGTAGCAAAATTTTCTAATCACGTTAATCCAGACAGCCTCTTTGTCTTGATCAGACAATGATTCACTACCCAAAGAGTTCGCCTCAGCAGTGGAAAGTAACATTGACATCTCTAGTGACCATCAACTAAGATCCCGAAGATAGTACATGTAGTGAAATTCTATGTGCCACTTCCAGAAGGGGAAACGTTCTCTTTTTTCCTTGCACGGAATTCAACTATGATGGTCGTCAACATCTCGTTCTTTCCTGTTAATCCTGGGTTTAGTCTTTTCAGCATAGAACTATTGAAATTCCTATGAATGATCCTGAGATCTGTAGTGGTGGGCTCTTCAACTCGTCTCTGTTTCCAAGAATGAATGCCTACTTCCAAGCGGTGAAAGTGTATGGATCTGTACGGAAACCATTCATTTATCTTA
This sequence comes from Odonthalia washingtoniensis, assembly GCA_032358235.1. NCBI lineage: Eukaryota > Rhodophyta > Florideophyceae > Ceramiales > Rhodomelaceae > Odonthalia > Odonthalia washingtoniensis. The sequence continues at coordinate 13,458 of JAULBU010024955.1, forward strand.
CCGATATGAACGCCCGCATGAGATCAATCGTAGAATGGACCTTCAAACATTGTAGTTTTTACATGGGTATTCATATCGTCCAAAACTGGTAATTTTATTAAAGCCGGGCATTCAGTGTTTTTTAGTTACGAGCAGTTACAACAATCAATCATAAACAGTAATGTGGGCCTCAATTTTAGTCATTTATTTCAATCCAATTTAATGAAGAAAGTGATTACAGTAGTGAGTGTACTACCACCATAAATACAAAAATATCAGAGAAGAATGCAGTAAAGCCCACCAGCAATTCAATTACTGTACGTAACGAATATCTAAATTGAAGAGCTGAAAGGGAGCCATTCACATTCATATGAGAGATTATAAATGTATCGTGCCCGTTACATGATGTAATAGACACGTTAAAATAAATGATGCACATTAGGCAATTGGAAGCAATGAGAAATGGAACGGATTTTATAAGGATATGAATCTAAGTACCCATCGAAGTGGTGAAAACTTGGATATTTATGGTACTTGTTCAACATTTACGTGAGAGATTATAAATGTAACCTGTCAGGTACATAAATTAACCGCCATGGTCAAATCAATGATGCACATTAGGTAATTGGAATAAATAATAAATGGAAGAGATTTTGTAAGGATATGACTTTAACTAACTAACTACGTGGTGACAACTTGGATATATAAGGTACATGTTCAAGTTGTGAACACGCTTTTGGGCAATTCATAAAACCCTTTCACCTGTTTAAATTACTGTTAAGATAATTTGAAGAGGTCAAAAGGTTTTCATAACAACAATGTTTAACGAAAATCCAATGGTTGCAAAATGTCAATTTAGGGGAAGCTTTGAATCAGTTGTCAAAAATGTTTTATCCCATTCCTTCCCATGCCAACCATTCTTGTAACTACAATCCTCGAAAAGTGTGGAAAGGTGAGAAATCGTTTGCGTTATTAGTTGTTAGTTGTTAGCTTTTTCGTTGTTAGCTTTTTTCTTACCTCAGTGTGTAAAGGTGGGAAGTCTTTTGCAATGTTGTGGAGATTGGGAAGCATAACATGACTTCTTGGCCCTCTATAGATCGTAAAAACTTACCTACTTTATCATATTTACTTGTTAGTTTTTGTTTTCCCCAAGTGTGAAAAGTTAGGAAATTGTTGCGATCTTGTGGATGTTGGGAAGCAGAATATACCTTCCTTGTCTTCGCGGGGTCGTAAATGGTTATCTACTCTTTTTATACTTGGTTAGAATGAATGGTTGCAATGAATTCTTAGATTTAATTATTAGTTGTTATTTTTTCTTTAATCCAACTTGGGGAGTGGAGAAACGTAACCTATTTCCTACCCTTGTGCACTTCAAGTGTGTATGGGTACAAAATAGGTTACTTTACGATATATTTCACTGTAAAAACGAAGGAGCCTGTACTACAGATGCATCCGTTTGTACAGTTATCACTCCCCACTACATGTACATGATTGTGAGGAACAATCATATATAGGTACGTGATTTTGGTAGTTTTTTCAAGCATTATTTGTATTAAAGTACACGCAGGTCACATTGCAGCCTTTTCTTCACACTTGTATCGTTGAAATATCCAGCAACACTATTTATGGCTAACCTGCTTTTGGCACGAAGGATCGCTGAAACTAAGTAACCCTCTCAACCAAGAAGACTAAAGTACACGTTTCTGCAAGCTTCCGCCATCGTGACCTACGGTCTGTTATTTAGGCTTGACATTCCTATTTTCCTATGAGATTGCCAGTTGCTATTTTCTCTTTTTTACTCGTTTTAATTTTGCCTACATTTTATCATTCAACTATTAAACTTTCAGTTTATATAATTGATACCGGCCAGGTATTCATACGCAGCCAACCAAGTCACCCACTCCCTATTGATACGATTCTCCGATTTCGTCGTCCTCGTCTGTATTGTTATCGTTCGTCCTACGTTACCCGTTATCCTCGCCCGTACTGTCCTCCTTAGTCCTACGTTACTCTAACCTTCCTCGCTTACCCCTCTTTCCCAATCCACATCATCGGAAAACACCCCTTATTATTCACCTCCATATCTGCATAATACAGTACGACATCCATCCACACAGGCACTCTTCTCAGACCTACAAAGTTTATACACGTATACACGTGCCAGTTTATTATCCAAGTAGTTGATCGTACAACGACTTGTACACCTGCTGTCGTCTTTACCTATACAGTTCGACAATTTGTATGAACTGTCCATGCTGTGTTGTAGTAATCGCAATGTCTGGTTGGTCACATTGTAATGGATGAATCTGGCTATTGGAATGTTATATTCTCATAATGACAGCCTATCATCGTACCGTAACATGATATGCGGTCATTCTGAGATTTGTGACAAGTAATAAAGTATATTTTATATCCTCAGAATATAACGTAGACTTTATTACTCTTACCATGACAGGCTGTCATGGCATTGACAGTGTACAGTAAAATCATTTATATTAGTTCACTCATTGTAGTTACAGTGATAATTGATTAATGTAATGTACGTAATAAGAGACAAGTTGAAGATAAATTGACTGCAAAAAATGAAAATAATAAGAGAACTAGTTGTCTTTAACGTGATGAACATGATAACGGCCGTAATCAATGAAAAGTGATTGGCATATTGCAATCGGACAAAAAGTACTAATCTCCAAAGATTTAAAAGAAGTCTCGGTCGCATCAGTTCTCAACTTTCTGTTTTGCACGAGAGAGAAATTGAGAGTTATTGGATTATTAAATCGGTCGTTAGCCGAAGCTTTACCTCCAGGGAGATAATGGAAATCATTAACGTATCTTGTAATACACCAATAGGTAGCGACAATCCATGCATTCTTTCTCGATCCATCACTTGCCGTAAATTTATGTGAACAATTGGGACCATATTTCGTCTCATGGATTACAGGCAGCAACAATCTTTACATCCTCAATAGAGACCCAATTCGGTGGCAGGGCAGTCCAGAATCCACCGATCTGTTCCAAACCTCTCAGTAAAGCAACAGAATGTTATGTCTCTTAACGATCTGGATTTTCAAGGTTGCCCGCGTCACAGACTAAAACTACCCGACATCCGGCCGACTTTGGTTGCAGTACAAAACTACCATTTGGATGTTTAGTTCTTACCATTTTTCCATCTAAATATGTAAGGATATTATCAGAGGTGGCGTCGGCAGAAAAGGGTCGAAAGGAATACATTGAGCACTTCGCGAAGTGCGGACTTGAGGATCATACTATCACCGCTACCATGGGGCACACGGGACAAGAGGACAAGAGGGGTTTTCTTCCTTGGACGACCGTTTGAGCCTATCGGGAAGAAGATGTTCGAGACGAATAGTTTTTTGAGTTGAGATGAAGACATCTGGACTTGCTATATCACGTTACATACGGTAATAGCTCGCTTTACCAAGCAATTCCAAAGATTTAAGAAGATCTCGGTTGGATATTACGATCAAATCTACCAAACACGAAACGGCGACTCTTCGGAAGGCATTCTCAACATCATGGATATCGCGAACTAGATTTAGCAGTACAGTTGAAGGGTTGATACTAGCATAATTCGTTTGACCGGAGGCAACTGCTTTAATAATATAAGTGATAACAGTGGTAATCACCAAATGGTCAGTCAATGTAGAACGAATAGAAGGATGTCTCGCGGTAGATTCTGAATCATATCGATTGGTAAGCCCTCCAGACAACTGCCTTTCCAATGTATTTCGAGGAAAAATTAGAAACGAACCTCGTGAAAAAGGTAGTGATACATCACGAGAGACTATCTGTTCAACACATAGACTTCATTATTGTATGTGATACAAGCCAATTGGCTCAATAAGTTTTCCATTTTGAATTACAAAAAGTCCTTGATTATCTCACCGACCTTTGACATGAACGACGGTAAAAAAATGAGTAGTCTCCGAAATAAACCACATCAAATCTGGATACATAACTTGGCTTCGCATGTCGTAAGATGTCAGGTTCAAATATTATTCTCGTTCTGGGCATAAATAGTATTTTCTCCCCACTTGGCAGAGCCACGTGTCCACTCGCACTCCGACTGGCCACTTTTGGCCTCCAGTTTCTAGCAAATAAATACCGCCTCATCGATGCCAACTGGTGAGGACATGGACCAGCATCTTTGCCCCCGCCATCAACTAGACTCCCAACATCATCAACGACAACTCTCCTCGACCGCCTCCAGCAAGAACCCCATCAAATACGCTACGTGCTGGGATCAGGACGACTCGTCAGTGCTCCTCCATGTGCGCGCATCCCCCGTACGGCGCCACTGGACATTTGAAGAACTCGATGGTGTAGATCCCCGCCCTTGCCTTCACGGAGAAGTCTACAGTCCGTCGCCGTGTTGGGTTTTGTTCTTCATCTATGGCACTCTCTCTCACTCTTCTACTCCGTGCACCCGAGCTATTTGGTAGGAGTACTACAATAGTCTCTCAGCCTAGAAGACTGCTACATCAACCATCTACCTTGATTTCTACTACAGGGCAATTTAGAATCGCTTTACTGTGTGGATTTTATCGTTTGTCATGGATTCTCCCTCCTCTTCCTGCCCCATTCTCATATTGATCGCTTTTTAATTTCGC
>JAULBU010024966.1:0-18058 GCA_032358235.1 Odonthalia washingtoniensis
TTCCTCATTATTATTATTTTTGATTTTAGATCCACGAGGACGTCCAACAGCCTTTTTTCTCTTCCCTTCGTCATTTACTTCATTATCTTAATTATTAACCCCATTTGCGTCAAGTATGTGCAGTTCATGACCGTGTCGCCCTCCCTTCTCATACTGATCCATCCCTATGTTCGTACAGTCATGAACATCCGTTATTTCACATTCTCCTTCACTATCATACCGTAGCATGCGCTTGGCCGTTCCGTGATGTTGCCTATCCCTAGTTCTTCTCAGAGCAGATATCTGGCTACTCCGTGTGGTGGTTGTCTCTTCCCCTACATACTCATTGTCTCCTTCAGAATCTACTACTTCCCGAATTGACCTGCTCATACACGGGGTACCAATCATATTGAAGTCCTTCCTACTGTCTCCAGTAGGAACTATCAATATTTCAAAACTTTTACTTACTCTCATATTATCTGTTTCATAAAATACTCTTCTAATATGACCTCTATTTACATGTTCACGTCTATTGCCTATTTCTAAACATTCTTTCTCATTTTCTTGTTCACCTCCTGTCATCAAACTATCTCCAGGTGGATTAAGAAGTCGGCACAGTGCATCTATCCGACTTTCACCAGCAACTTTCCCAGTCTGTGTCATAACAAAATCCACGCTTTCCCCAGCTGCCGCTCCAGTCTCTTCGAACGTATTTTCCGCGCATCCCTTTTCTTCTGAATTATCTCCCCCATTAGCAGGACTGAAAATCGATTCATCGTTTTCTTTCCGTTTATTCATTCTGGTCGTGAATTCACGGACAGATGTATTACTCTGTTTACTACAAGGCCTACGTTAGGACGACGTATATTTGAGTCATGTGTCTTTTTCTGAGTGTCCCTGATACGACAATACTGTCTCGTCGGCTGATGAAGATCATGACTGTTCATTGCAGATCACTGTTTTATGATCATTTTTTAGAAATTTTATCTAAGATAATGTTCCCGCTTCACGAAGAGATACAGGTTTAAACCCTGCGTCCTGCAAGTGTGTGTCGGAGCAAAAACTTATTACAATACTGCGTTGTGGGTATCAGAATGTAGATATTCTCAGGGAGACGTGTGATGTACGTCTCGTAAGGGAAGACTGACAAGAAATAACACCTGATAGTAAGATGGAAACAGGGAAATGGGGGAAATCCCACAGGGCGATCCACAACAATATGTGATTTCTATATTGCAAGTGCTGCCAGGGTCTGTAGAAAAAAAATGAGGTATTAATGTTAAGCTAGAATTCAGATTTCACAGATCACTGTCTTAGAACTATGGGGAGCGGTAACGTAGATGATGTTGGTGCAGTCTCGACGTTGTTCGTTGACAATGACACGTCACCGAAATCAGTTCGTTTTTGCCGTCCCATTCCTTTCGGTATTGTCGCTCTGAGAGGTGGGAAGAGCGTGGAAATCCTCTCGTTTTCCCTGTACCTGTCGTTTCGGTGATGTCGGTCACAGAGGGAAGAGCGCGGAGAGCCGCCGATGATCTCATACGGTATTGTCGCTGACAAGGGAGACGGAGAGAATTGAATCACGAACGGAATCAGTACAGGTTTCATCCCATCCGTCAAAGAAAATAGCAGTACCGATTTTTGAATCATGTCATCACACACGAATGGATTACATACCCTTCCCATCCCCCTCTTCCCTGGTGGGATGATTTTGTAATCTTACATCATCCTACAACAGTAGAGTAATGTACTGTTGTACTGTACATCTTGTATACATGTTTCAACATTTTATTTCCCCATATTTTCAATAGAACCCGTCGCATAGGCTCCCCGTCAGCAACGCAGTTTTCTGATTGGTCAGGAATTTTAAAAGTGATTTTTGTTTACTTTTATCAATGCGTACAAAAAGTAAGTTGAGTTAGACGTTGGGTTTTCTGGAAAAACTCAACGGAAAACTCAACGCCATACAGAAAAAAATTCCATTTAAAACACTTCATAAAGTCCTTTATTCACCGGTGCCAGGTGTTGAGTTTGAAACTCGGAAATTCAAACTACGCCCAAGTAGAGATGCCCTGATAACAAAATTTGTTATCAGAAATCAAATCAGACAAAAGACGTTTTTGTTTGACATCAATAATACAATTTGTCTCAATCAGAAATTCTGTTTTTCGGTAAAGTAAAAGTGAAGTAAGGGGAAAATTGCATGGCTGGGCATGCAATTCCCTTGAACTTTACCAGAATTATTACTTTGTTCCCAAAAAAATACCGACCGAGTGGGTCTTTACGCAAGACACGCACCAAAACGAACGAGAACCGATGTCAGAACGATGCAAGAACCATTCCGAATTACTGCGCGTCTCCTTCAAAGAGATGAAGGGGAGAGCGTGTTTACACTAGCCATGACTGGCCTACAAGCAGACGAAGACACAAATAATTTACAATGCGCGGCATCGTTACCACAACAGGTTAAACCCATTTTAATAACAAAAAATTTACAAAACGCGACGCACGCAGCGCCGTCACCACAACGGGATGAAAACAATTTTCATGTCGCGACTACATGTACGACGAGCAGTGATGACGAATTTATATCACAAAATACCCAGAATCAGCAACTAAAAAAAGTAGACAAAAACTGCTCGATTCGTGACACCGTCGTCACTGGACGAAGCTATTGCGATTCTGGAATTAAATGGACTACCTGGCAAAGAAAGGAACGGACTCGTAAATGCACTTAAAGTAACTAATGCAATTCCCCATAAAAATGACCTGCATAAGGAGGTAATTGCAACACGCATCAATGAACTGAATGTACTATTCACCGCTGCTTTCCAAGTGATGATGTAGCTACATGACACAGATAAACACCTATTCGAAATTAGATTGAAAGTGTATCGGTGCCCCACAATAAATGTTCACGTCAGTATGGGAGGAAGTGGAAAAAATGGTATATAAAAATGAAGGAAAATCTAGGAAGAGGAGTAGATCTGAAGTTACAACCAAGATAAAAAGTACGTCTTTCGAACATCAAAGTCGATTAATGGTGTGACAGAGCGGAAGAAAGGCTTGACGTGACGGTGGACTGTAATAAATTGGCGGAGGAGAGGGAAAAGAGTCGGAAGAGCGCGTTCTTTGACGCAACCAGTGGTGAATTTCGGATGGGCACACGTGGAGGAGCATTGGAGCATCGTCTTCCTCCCGCCCGTTCGTACGGACGGCTAGTGGTTGGTTCGAGAATGTTGGTTACGATTGAGGCGACGGTTAGGGGTAAAGTAGATACTAGGGAAAAGATGCCCGTCCTGTTGGCGCCCAGTTGGTGCCGACGAGGCGATATTTATTGACTAACAAGTGGTGGTGCTTACATACCTGTAGACCGAAGTCTACAGATTTGTAAACACGATACGTGGTGGAGGAGAGAAAAGGGAAAACATGTGTCAAAAGATAAAAGACAAAGAAAAAATGACGGACGGAAAAGGAGGAGAGAAGGGGATTAAAAAACACACAATTGTTGTGAGTAGCCGTCAGAGCCTGTTCCTAGCGAGGTACTATAGGTCTCAAAAACCGAAAGTTAATAAACTTTGAGCAATGTCGTCTGCATTGGATGAATTCTATCTATTTGTTCGTCTATCGCGAACTATGTTCGTTTCGGTATGCAAAAGGTTTTGAAAGTGAATTTTAGGTTCCCCAGTCACGTGATTGTCATCGTGATTGGGTGGGCATTCCAGAATATCATCTAGGCCGTTATGAGCGATTTAGTTGGGCAATTTGCAGCACACAATTAAAATTTTAGTTGTAGTCCTTGCGGAGAATTTTAAAGGTGACTAAAAAATTCCCCATCTGTTCACCAATATTCCAAAAGTCTGTTCCACGACGATGCGACACGAGGAATGGTATAAATTAAATGAGTCCTGCCCCAGAGTGACAGTCACGGAGTATGGTTTAATCAATGATCCTGTGTTACTGCATGCGTCGTTGCCGATGACATGTACCCAAGGTGGCAAAAGAGATTGTGATATTACGTTGTGTAATCTTGTTCCTTCTATTTCTGTAGTGTCGTGAGTGCTGCCGGCATGTTTTGCACTCACGAATAAAAATATATAATTCGCGCAAACTGTAGCTTGTACTACTAGTAGTACAATGGAAAAATTCCGTCCTATTGTATTACGTGCGTAGATCATCAATTTTATCTGATAGTGGTTTCAAAATTGCCACAGCACTTCCCTTCAGCGCAGCGACAATGCCGTTCAGCCGCGATTGGCGCATTTTTCTAAAATTCTCGGATTTTTCAAGACACTCGTCTTCAGTTATTGGGAACTTTATGTTCCGTAGTTATGAGTTTAATACATCAATAGTTTGATGAAATTTAGAATAAACTGTAGCCTTTGAAACCCCATATGACGATGACACATCGACATACGGTGCCCCTCCTAAAATCCTGAGCGTTATCATAATCATTAGTCCCACAGATACAGCTCTGTTCTTATCGGCGTCTTTTTTCTACGTCCGTTCGCAGTAGGGGCCGATCAAATTCCGTAACATAAGAAACTGTTGGTATGTCTTTCGGTACATACAGTGGAACTCCGATGCCGTCATTTTGGCACAGTTTTCGTTGAAGTTGAACTTCTTGCGCGCCTGTACCAGTCCCTTTAATTGGGACTCGGCATGCAAGATGTCTTCAACTATTTTTTTAACAACTTGTTCAATTATCGTAATTAGTACTGTTTGTCTTTTCTTGTTTATTATTGCATTTTTTTCTCGCTGGCGCTATTTAATTTAAGACGCATAAATGCGCTTCACAATCGCTAGAGATCTAAGTTGCTCTTTGCAACCTGGAAGAGACACCATATACTCATCACCCTCCCCATTACTGTCAGTGGCAGTAGCAGTATGCTCTTTCACAACTAGAGCCACGAGTGATTCATCATTCACCTGCTGTATGCAGTCATCTTCGCCAGCGGGCTTTAGCAGCTCCGAAATTTCCATCTTTCTGCTCTGTGGAACGAGCTTATACACTTCTATCTCAAGTGCCACAGTCAAACCTGTATCAGACACACTACTTCCTGTATCCACCCCGCCCATAATTCCTGTTTGCATCCAGCAGTTTGAAATTCTATCAGCTGTAAGGTCAACCCAAGCTTTTTAAAACCACCTCATAGCGGTTAACACCTCAACTTTATAGATGTTTTTAGCTTCTAAATCGATGTTATCGAGTGCCCATTCAATATGTAATTTCCGATAGGGCAGCTTCAAAGCTGCAATTATCCCAGCATCTAAAGGCTGAACTTTTGATGTACAGTTAGGTAACACGAAGATAATTTTCACATTCTGAAGAGTGGGTATATTTTCTGCAGTCCCATGGGCGCTACAATTATCCAGAAATAGAGCAACATTGCGACCTGGAGTTTGTGCCACATAATTCTGAAACCTCCGTAGCCATCCAAAATATAATACTGTCGGCATCCAAGCGTTCTTATTGGCATGATAATCGAAACTAAGATCAGCGCCTGATTTTTTCTTGAAGGCTCGCGGTTTAAAATCCCTTTCCATAACCATGAGCTCAATGTTTTCTGACCCATCAGCATTGCGGCAGGGCATGAACTTAATTCCCTCTTTGGTCTTTTTACGATCAGGCCCCATGCTACAAAACAGCCCACATTCGTCGCAATGAAAGATGTCTTTTGGAACAAATGCTGATATTATTTCCTTAATTTTCGGCACCTTCTTCTTCCATCTTCTCGAAATAAGCATCTCCCGCTTCTCCGTGTGACTTAAAAACACGAAGCCCGCATCGACGCTTGAAATTATCTAGCTAGCCTTCTGAAAAATTCTGATTGATTCGCCGCTCAATCGGAATTTTCCTTTGGCCAAGGACTGCAATTTAAGGCTTTTTTGCGAATAAAAGCCACGATAATATTTTCCCTGGCTGCGTGCTTTTCATAAATTCACTCAAAAAGGGCTTGCTCAATGACATGATATTTTCCCTTTCTGTTTCTGATCTTTTTGGAAATTTCTTTGTCAGACTTTGACATCAGAGCATCTGACTACTTCAAAATACGAGATATATTGGCCTTTCTCAGTGCTTTGCTGAGCTTAAATTTTTCCCTGGTCCATTGTGCAATTGCGCTTTTAGAATGGGCTTCCCCCGCTTGTTGGCGACGAATCTTTTCCTCGCATATTTTTTTCTTCTGCAGGACGGTCAATTTTGTGTTGGCCATGTTGAAAAATGAAGTGGGTGCGGTGTTCTTCCAAGACGCAAGATAAATAGAGAAAAATATAAAAGCTTCAAGTAATTTTTCAATGGCTATAAGCCCTTATTTATTATCTTTTTCCCATTTATATGTAACTAAAGAGCATTTAAAGAGGTTCCGTTTATCAAAAATGGAACAGCCTTTATTTTTGATAATATTTATGCGTCTCCCGACTTGGTGAATCCGTTTCAGTTCCATTTCTCGGGGTTTCCGTTCATCCGCTGTTACATTTATCGCAAGACTGCTGTATCAATACCACGCAGTGTGGAGTACACTGTGCACACATCACACCAGTTAGGTACCGGATACATTTTATAACCAATGCCTTGATGTTGTCATGTGCATGTGCATGTGCATAGTTTAAAATCTACTTTTCACTGTGAACAACAAGTACTTTACATGGAAATTAGACCTTTTAAGGAGGCGTATAGGTATAAAAATAGGCGAGCATAGATAGTCACGTATCTTTAATGTTAAACATTTTTCCAATTTTTTGTAATGTCTGTGCATGCATATGGATGTCCTCTCTCTGATCTAACGCACTCTTAAGTAGGGAGAGCACCGTATGCATTCTTTTCATGATATAAAACACATGTGATTGTGACTGTAACTGGCTTCGGATGCCAAAACATGTGATACAACAATTCACACGAGTTCAGATGTATGCGCTACATTGGTAGCACCGTTCCATAGATACAGTCCCCTTTTCATAGACATTGATTCTCTCAGTACGTGGATGAACGTGATCTCATCAGACCTCTTTGTTAGTGACGACGTGCATATTAGTAACGTAGCAGTACATGAAACCCAACTCAGAGCATTCAACCAGTGACAGCAGAGATTATTCGAACCCATTATAACCATACGTAATTAAATCAGCAAAAAGGTCAATTCATCAGCAGCGGACAAAATATCGTCAATAACTGTGCAATAAAACTGATATAGTGTCATGTATAAGCCAAGATATGCCAGAACTATATTTTTATCACCTTTCACGTCAACGGAAACAAAAATCGTCGGATTGCGGATCAACGGTTGCTGGCATCGGAGTGATATATTATTTGGAAATGTACTAATTGGGAACAAAAATTGAACAAAAATGTGCCATCCACAACCATTCGCTCTCCCTAAAACAACAGTGTTTTGTTCGGGAGAACGAATGGTTGTGGTAAATGAAGTTCCTGTGAAAAGTATTTGTTATTTGTGTATAACATATCCTGAGCTCGAAAATAAAATTCATGTGAAGATTATTATAACTTTTATTGTGCGTACTAAAAGAGATGAATGTTTGTTTTGGTACAGTTTCGTTAGCAGGGTATCAATTTTCTTTATAGAGTCCAAATATTAATAGATGAAAGAATACAAACAAATTATAAAACCGAATATTTACCTAATTTGAGCGATGCAGTTGTTATTCTTTTCAAATTGGCAGTTACTAACCACCAGTACTGCAGGTTCGTAAAGAAGTTACGGATGGGAAATTTGATCACTATTGGTTATATAAGTACACATATAACTGGAGGAATCTACTACCGTGCTACCATGCCTTTTCCAGATGCGTACTTTATCCAGCAATAGAGAAAAGGAGCATTTGCAGGATGAGAATTTTATGAATTAATGCCTAGCAGACTAGGGGATTATATTGGGGGAACATAAAAACAAGAATCTATGTGAGTATCATGGAACCAACTATGGTATCAAAAGGCGTTCCTTTCTGGCGGTTTGAATCTGAAGAATCTGTGGAATTCCTTTCATGTCAGGTTTAATCCCGAGTTTTAGTATCAGCAACGTATTTCTGATTGGTTTAAATGGTTGAATAATATCCTAATGTAGCTGATTAAAAGTGAAAGCCGGTCCAGTTTTTCACAGTCCAGTTGTTGATGAAAATATATTTCGTGTTTTAACGATATGAATGAGTTACCGTTTTTATAGACATGAAAATTGAACTGTTTTCTTTTACCAGATGTCGGACATGTTCCAAATATTTCCAGCCTATCAAAAAGTTGATTTTGTTATAAGAGTGCCACAAAATTGGGGAGAGTGCAATTCGTCGTGGTTGGTACAATTTCTAAGTCCATGGTTGATGATATTCCATTGATGACTATTTTGAAGGAAATTCAGAGGTACAGAAAACAGTTGAAGATGAATCTTTCAATGATCAATATATTTTTCATGCCATTTTTATCTGTTCGTCGGCTATTTTAGTATTAAATCCAATCGAAATGTGAATTAGAAGGTTGCCAACAGTCAGTATGAGATTGTTGCGCCTATATCAGATAGATTGATGTATTATTTGATGAATATGGGAATAAATGTATTTCTTTACATTTCCGGGTTTAGGGAGTCTCAGTTTGTGCCATAATTGTAATCTACGAGATTGACTATGGCCTTATCCGAAAATAGAGTAATTTATCTATGTGTTCCTCTATTATTATTTATAAACTGATGAAGTTATTCCGATACCTGGAAGAAAAATGAGGGATTCACACCGAGATCATGCAAAGCGAAAATAGTGGTATCATGATATAATGTTTCCGGTAATTCAATTTATTTTAATAGAAGTTAATAGCTCGTTTCCGAAGTTGGAATAATGCAGATAGACGTCGGGATATATGAAGATATTTAAATTTTCTGAATAGTCGGATTGTTTGTGGAAGATGGAGACTCCGGTTTGCCCGGCGCGGATGTTTCCGAAGGCCAAAGTCATTAGATGCAACTAAAAGAAGGGTGTGTTAATGTGGTGGATGAACCATTATTAATTCGGCTGACACCTTTAGAGGGAGGAAAGAAATATTTGCGACCCGATAAGCGGTAAGAGCTGTTTCATGGTGGAGTACCTTACCATGCGTTAATGAGTCTTACAGGTAGATTTGTATGATCCTATCTGTATGTTAGGACCAATGACATTTCATGCGTTCCAAGAAAATGTATCGTTGGCGGAGTTGCAAATACAAAAGATGTGTGCCACATGTTTTGAGGAAACAGATGATACGGCACTGACATAATTGGCTGGTGGACTTTCGACTTCGCCAAATTTGATAAATGAGAAGGAGTTAGAAAATTATCTATTGCTGGTGGCCAAAATGGAACTGATTTATCAGCATTCTAGGAAAGAGAATAATCACTACTTGATTCGGTTACGGAATTTCCAGAAGTTGAAATAATTCGAGTGTCTTTGGAAGTAGAAGTTGCAGCAAGGCATAGCAATAATTACCGATACGAGAGTGGGTTTGCATAGGCGCTAGTAATGCCTAAGAACAATTTCTTGACTTTTCCAGGCGGTTTCCTTTAGGAGCTGAAGATTTTGATAGAGTCATTGGGAAAATTGGTGGCATAGTGTCCAATGTTAAAACTTTAATCATCATGTTACGTAGCCGTACAGAGAGATGTTTCTTGTGATTTTTTCCAGTATGCGGGGGAAGGTGATAGGTATGGGGTCAAGTAGTGTTTAAGGTGCCATCGAACCATTAAATTCTTCATGGAATCCATAATTGTAGATTTGCTTCTTTAATGTCATTTTTTGTTGAATACCAAATTTTTGTTCATTTTTATTACTAGTCCGGGTGTGTTTTGGAGGTTTCTAGTACTATTATGGAATATGTCAGCGCTGCGAATTGATTCATCGGTTCAGACTACAGAGTAGGCATCTCTGTACCATTAAGGAATTTTTACATCACCAGTTATAAATTTGGTCCTTGTATGTTTTCAGCATCGTCCATTATCTTTATGTCGTCTTTATCTATATCATTTTCATAGTTTCATCAGTAAGGAGCTTGGCGTTTCAAAGCATATCTAATATGTCCACAGATGTATTTTTGATTACGAGGTGTGTCCGTGGTGCATGTTTACACTTGTAGACAGAGATGTTACGTTCCCCACTGCCGTCATGATAAATGCGTTGATGGGTGCAATAAATATATCTTGGAACTTTTCAACCTATTTCGGAAGAAGACAATAATACCGCTATTTTCAAATAAGCACCAATCTTGTCCATATTCGTGTCTGTTCTAATCTCAGCCAGGTGCTGTCAAAAACACTTCGCCTCCTTGAGCCAATATAGTCTTAATCATACAGTTTTGCAGAATTACATTTTTAATTAGCTTGAGAATATCGTACCTTGTGTCCGTCTCTGTTACCAATTTCTTTATTTCTTCCGGAATGCGGATTTTTGTTGTTCTACTTGACGCCGGAGAATATAGGTATTATCTGAGGGGGGTGATATGATTGTGAACGAAAAATCAGGTTTAGAGAGGTGAATTTTCAGACATATCTATAACAGTTTCATACCGATGGAGCGGTTAATATGGTTTTATGCGTTCTTGAGTGGTTTAATTTAATCTTCCAAGTCTTGTTGATGTTCTGTTACGTAGTGTCGAACGGATTTGAGATGCCATAATTATACAGTACGGTATGGTACAATTCATAACGGCTTGTCCATTTGTTTATGGATAACAGGATAACGTTTATAAATTTTGAGCAGTGAAAGTGACACCAAGTGTTTTGAAGAAATTTACTATGTAATTGGATCCTATATAAGAAAAGGTAGTCGGGTATACCAATGTTCTAGACCCATCTGAGTCTACACTATTGTAACGATAATTCTTTAGTGGTGACAGAAGCATGTTTGTGGAGAGAGATGGCCTTGGTTAGTTTTGAATGCCGATAGATTATATGGAGAAAATCATTATTTCTATTCACGGATTTTTCCGACGGTCCAATCATATATCCATAACCAAAGCTTTCAACCTTCCGTTCGGTTGAAAAATCTGAGTCGTTACTGCCATAAGTAACTTACTTTGATATGTTTTTCAGCAAACTTTGTCGTATGGGCTACATTCCTGTATGGTCTGGTAAGTGACGTTACGCATGTTGTATCAATAAAATTCACGATGGAGTGTATCTTACATCAGATTCTCAACAAGATGACTATACGACCCATAAAGTATAACAATTATAGTATAAAACCAAAACATTTCTTGCTTATTACTCAATTAAGGGCGGCCACTATATTGCTACGTCTAGTAAGAAAACCAAATCAGCAGATGAAGAACTTGGGCCAGGTTTATCCATCAGTGACATAAATTCCTTCCTTTCATTACTGGTCGGTGGCTTGTTCATAAATAATTCCATTCTGATAATTCTGCTTCTGCAAATTAGCCGATTCAGTTAAGGAGGCCGGTTGTTCAGTCAGGTAGGTTCGACACATCGATTATTTCCGTCTTATTGGGGAATGTCATTCTCCGACAATACGGGCATAATCGCGAAGAAGCCAAACCATCAGAATGGAATAATTTATTAACAATCCACCGACCAGTTATTCTTGAGCGATACCGGTCGGAGGTATCAGTAAATATATGTTAATATCAAATTCTGCAGAGTTCTTTCAGGTAATAATTAGGAGCAAGAGTTCGTCAGTTTTCTGATTTATGTCGCCGTGAAGCTGAATCACTTCAAGGTTTAATTTCATTGTTGTTACACACTAAGGTTGGAGACTGCCGTCTGTCCGTTGGTACATTTATAATCAAGCTAAGCCAAGAAATACACATGAAACATGTAAGTATCAACAATAGAAACCATACCGCAGTTGATTCTTAATCTGATAAACCATATCATATTGAATACCCATATCACGCACAATAGGTTTTGGTCCGTTCTGATACTGATCTGAGCACATTCCATATACGAACGGGGGAGTAGGTCTGTCCAAACTATTTCCGGTCATTCTTCATTGGTATTATCATAATTTTTCTTAGCAGATTTGAGGGTTCTACACCAGTATCAGATCATATTTATAGTCTTTTCTTCAGTGTTTTCTTGCATGATTACACTACTGATTTGGATTTCACAGACATCTTTATCAACAGTTTAGCGGGTACCGAGACGCAGTAACTATAATACGGTATTTTAATGCACCTTTTCCTTCGGGAAGGTAATTTCGCTTCGGTCAACTTCCGAAACTTTCTCAGCTCTCTCTTTCTTCGTTTCTGTGTTATAGGGTTGGTAATTCGCCTGAAATTAGAGACAAGGCGTGTGAAAACGTTGTATAAACCAAGTAATATGTTGATTTAAGTATCGATAGACGGTGGTTTCTCCCCCTTTATAACATCTATTTTCTTCTGGGTAACATGAAGGTTTACATTATGAATAATATGACCGATATATTGGACGTAACATGTTCTATGTGGTTACAGATATTTTCAGAGAATATTATAATATCGTTCAAGTAAAGCAATGCATATTTTCACACACAGAAAGATATAATCAAGTCAAAAGCATGTTGAAAAGTATCGGGTTCAACTTTAAAGACTAACTACATTCATTTTAATCTTTGCAAGCCTTGGAGGAGTACGAAGGTCGTCATTTTTCTATATGATTCTTCTAATGTCAGGAATATCCAGACTTCAGTCGACAATGTGAAACCGAAATAGTTGAGTCACTTATCTACTGTCGGTTTACGGTAAAAGTGGTGAACCAAAATATAGTTTAAGCGTTTATATTCAATTTACATTATGAGAGAGCCGAGCATCCGCACACTTTTCTGTTTTTCTATTTCAAGATGGCTTGGGCCGGCGAGGCATTTAAAACTGAAGGGTTTTCCAAAGTTGTATGTCAATCCGATTCTGTGCATTCCATATGACAGCTATTTTTCCATCCCATTTTGTTGGACGGGGTCAAGAACTTCAATAATTCCATCTGGGCAAGTTGGCTTTGCATGAAAGTGGTGAAGATCATGAAAAGCTTTGTTGCTCGCGGAATAAATTAGGCGTAGCTGAGATATATATTAAATTTAGTTTACAGTTTGAATGTATAGTTTTTCACAAATTTGGGTTTACTACTGTAGACAATGTATGGGAAGGAGAAGGGAGGGGAGGTTGAAGGCGCGGTGGTACTGTAGTGTTGGCGGAAACGAGGAGAAATGATTTTAACGCCTTGGATTTATTAAAGTCCGGTTGAATTATGCGAGAAATGTAAGGTATTTAAAGGGTGTTACGTACAAAATAGGTACAGGTGTACGTAGAGGATTTGAATTAAAAGAGTTGAGAAACGTTTTTTTCAAAGGCGCGTTACTGTAAGGAGTGATGGATGAATTGTCAAAAAAGGATCAAGCGATGGGTGAACACGTTTGGTAATTTCTAAGCGAATTGTTATAGTAGTTTGTGATTGGTCGAAAAGTTGAAATGCACTTTTAATTTTATTAAATATATTTCCTCGAAATCTATTTCCATTCGCGAACTATGACGCCAGATATCGACGCGTTGTTGGCTCGTCCTGTTTCAAAAATTACATACCTTTCTTCTCCCTCAACTTTTTTCACTTTTCAACCCGCTTCCCGTCGTGCAACCTCACCTCATCGCTCCCGCCATTTCATTACATCATTACACACAATTCATTCCCTCGCTACCAACCACGCTTTACACCTACACCAACTGGAACATATCACCTCTCCCATTCAACACCCCCATCCAACCAACCAACCACTCCCTTCTCTCCTTCTTGCCCTACATTACCTCCACCCTACACCCCACCTACCCTCTTTCATTTATACTTTTGTTTCTTACCCCACGCTCTTTCTCTGCAATGCGCTCCTCGTTTCGATCAGGGCGACTACCCATGGCATCCACACCAGTTTCAGAAGTGAACGATGCTGCTGACAAATCTGCCGCACGTCGCCAACGAAGAGGTCGTGGCCGTCAAAACATTCATCCGGCTTCTCGCACGCTCGATCTCGGCAAGTTAGGCCGCGATGAAGATTTAGGTATTCATGAAGGAGCACCTGCACAGCTTCGTTCTGATAAAGGCATCGCAGCATTCTTTCGTGCTCTCTTCTCACGCGATGACACGCGCACTAGACCTCGTCGCAACGGCGTCAACAGTCCATTTTCAGCTACCAATGGACACGAGACACGCTATTCCTCAGCTGCTGCCGCTGCTGCCGCCGCCGCCCAAACCACATCTGCTTCGCACATGGGTACAACCAGCTCTGGTCGATTAGGACGACATGCTGCTGCTTCTAGTTTGGGCTCTCTTCAAAGTTACGCCACGAGTACCATCCGTGCTAGCAGTGGTCCCTTACCGAGTTGTCTTTCACAGGGAAGTACAAGTGATGTCGGTATGAAGAAACGAATCATTCCACGTAAAGATGTCGATGCCAATGAACCTTTATTTTCCAAACAGGTACGTGACACAACATTACTCAGTAAGCAACCGGAGCGATTAGATTATCCTAATTTCGCACTCGCGGATTTTGGTGGCCGTGATTCATGGGGGAGTGATGTATTTGTATTACCACACAACGCTATCCGGTGGGAAATCATGGATCTTTATACCATTTTGTCATCTATCCAACGACGATGGGCTACATTGGTAATGATAGATGTGTGGGAGTTGTCGGAGTATTGGGAAGTGTTTGAAGTGTTTGTCGCACAATACTTTGAAATCGAGGACCAGATCGTATTTCCATTCATGTTGAACGTGGCGAGTGAGAGCGCCGAGCTGAAACGGTATCACAAGGTAGTCAATTATAACCGTGACCGTTTGGAGAGTATGTTACATGAAGTTGGATCTACACTTGAACAATTCAACACAAGTGCTGCTGGTGATGTTTTACCTAAATTGTATACGCAGCTAGCGGAATATTTACCGAAACTTTTGGATTACATGGAACAACAGGAGAAAGTGTTGCCGGTCGTGTTCAGAGAGTTTTGTGATCCGGAGGATAGACAACTATTGAATCGAGCGAGTGCTAACTTCATAGTCCGCGCTGCGAATGGCAGAGATGGGATTGCAATCCTGACGAGATGGATCGAAGATTCAATGATTCTTCAAGTATGGAAGAATGAAAACCTTAGCTCGAGAGCACAAGTGTCACATAAGCGATGGATCTCAAATCTAGAAACTACGCACGTGGACATTACGAAACGATTCCAGCGACGGATGCGAAGCTTACCCAAGACGGACGGCTCCCCTCGGAATGGACAGCCGCAGAACGTACTCGCAGACCGGATGGATCAGATGCGCATGTCCGGAAACAAAAACAGTTTCAAAACGTCTGGTAGGAAGCTGATCTAGCAGCAAACTTAAAACGACAACTTATATATCGTGTAATGTGTATCTGGTTAATAAGTTATGTTTTCGCTCGCGCTTATAACTTTTTCCTCTCCCATGGTGGAAACCTTCCCGTCCGGGCACACAATCACATTCATTCACTTCTATTTTTATGATTCACGTCAGACAAAACGCTTAGTGCCTGTAAATGGAGAGAGAGAGAGAGAGCTGCTTTTCTCCACCCTTTATTGATTGTACGTTTTAAGGATTGTTGTACGGGATTGCTTTTACACTGTTGCTTGCGTCGGAAGAGGTGAAATGTAACGTTTCCAAAACGTACAGAAACCTTTTTTTTTCGGGGCAGGCTCCCGATTTTACCTTTTCTCCACAATTTTGTTTTTAGTAACCTTGGATTGCGTAAAGTTTGTTTTAAAAAAGTGATACGGTCAAAAGGAGATCGTGTACTTTTTGTATTGGCACTGCCGCATCTGTGGAGTATTGCGTGTGCCGAAAACGTAGTTATTCATCCAGTCCATTCATTACGTTTTCACACACGTGTCGCAATTCTCCATTCAATCAAATTTTGAATTATATCATGTAACACTGTTAGCCGCGTGTAAAGTAAACCACCACAATTTAATAAATTGTGATCAATTCAAAATATTTGTTCTCCACTTATTCCTTCTATATTCATACAAAAAACGTTGCTACTCAAATAACTGACACCAATCTCCGATCTAACATAAATTCACTGCATTTTATTACCACATCTGAATTTAATGACAACGGTGATGAATATATAGTGAATGATATGAAAGACATTAATAAATTGATTTGAGCGTATATTGCTTGATAATTGTTACGCCTAATACCCCATTTAGCATATATTGTTTGGATAATGGTGGTTGGGAAACCCATATAGAAATTACATATTTCCTAAATGTACATGTATTTCGATTTTATGGAAAGCGATAGCAACCCAACTATATATATTGCTTGACGAATGTTTGAAGCCACAGAATTTCATATTTTCAGAAATTGCATTATTTATATCACATAAATCAATTCCGTTCTTCGTCGGTCTTCGAAATGCTCGTCTCCTCTCATTCAACATCAACTCTAGTGAGAAAACATATTCTTATTTGGCGATCAAACAGTGCAAATACAATTTCCACCTGCCTGTGCAACGCCCAAGTCTGTATTCTTATCAGATAATTATCATATCATATCATCTCGAACAAACAAACAAAACTAGGAGAGTCGCTGATTAAATCAGCATTATAAAAATGACCAGTCACAAAAGTTACTTTTCCGGTACATATATCTGATGTTAACCTGGATCCATTACAGATACAAATACGATCAGAATGAAATGGTTGTAGGATTTCTCTATTTTTATAGAAAATTATCCAAGATGAGTTATTACTTCGACAACCTTCCCGAAATCCTTTTCATTTATCTATGCAACAGGAAACATCCTCCTTATTCTAAATAGCATGACCATAAAAAAGTAAAGTTTCGATAACGGTCGCACATCTCCACAGATATTTCGTAACACAATCCTTCCAAATACAATAAAATTATTTATCCGTGTGCCTTTCAATCTAGACATCGCAATTAAATGGAATATATGGATTGTTATACTTATGTAAAATATCCAAGGATAACATTGAATGAATCTAGGGCTTCTTGTTGTCCTCTGGAAACAAAAATATTCGCAATCCTACCTCTCCAGATTGAATTACAAACATTGGAAAACAATTCACGTTTAGTAAACTCCATTCTTGTCCACACCATACAATTTTTAGCTTACGTAGAAAATGGAACTCTACACGTTAACATGATGAATAACATGGATCCAATAATACCGACAATTGGCTATAGTCACTATAGCCAATGTTTTGCCGTTAACACTAACAGTGGCTGTGAAGCAATCACGTCAAGCTGTGTGAACTCTATGTTTCCCATCGCCAGAATCACTCGGATCATGTGATGCTTTCTATGAACCCCCAACCAAACCCATCCTCTAGCTCACCCTTTCCAGTAATACAGCCCAAACCTCAGCTAACCATGTATTCGACGTCATTGTATTCGGAACGAAATGTTGTCTGTCGTCGATTGCAGTTTATGGCCAATGAGAACATTCACTACATACTTCATCAAATGAAACTAGTCAATGGGGAACTGAAGCATGGAACTGCAACATATGGGAGGCGTCCGCATATTTCAGCAAATATATGGCCCATTTAAATTGAACGAAATGGCAAGTCATTACCTTTCAATGTATGCTATAATGAAATATTTTTGAATGGTTACCGAATCATTACTACGCACTGGGCCTGTGCAATCACATGTCATGATCAATCAATGAAAATGATTAAGAGTGTTTGAGTGGTTGAAGAAGTACGATGTAGACGGTTATCTAGCTACGGCCGGTTTAGCTCAGTTGGTTAGAGCGCGCCCTTCGTAAGGGTGAGGCCGCGAGTTCGACTCTCGCATTCGGCTGCCAAATTTTGTCCTTTTCAGTCTCTTCTCCACGTCATGCATTGTCAAAATCTCATTTTGCCACTTATGAATACCACAAATTCAGCCTCTGATGTCGTCCTCCCCCGTTTACCTTTCTTGAACATAACTAAGTGTTCTCACAGAAATAAAGTTTTTCATTGTTTCAAGGTACAGAAAAATGTCATGTAGACAATTCGCATACACAATTGTTCATACTCAGTTGTTTTTGCTCACAAATATACATGGTAAGTATCTCAAATACATTTCAACTCACTCAATAT
>JAULBU010024977.1:0-18056 GCA_032358235.1 Odonthalia washingtoniensis
CGGAATTTTGGAACTACATGTCGGCGATGCTTTAGGAGGGGGAATAGATTATTTACCGCAGGGAATGATTAAAGTAGGGGAAAAAATTCAAATTGGAAGTCATGAAACAGCAAACACTGAGAAAGGTTTCTTCTACAAAGGGCTGAGAGTCTCTATTGCTCACCATGAGGCAGTCCACCTATCTGGAAAATTCAAAATAGTGCTGGATGGTAATGACTATCTTGACTCAGTATTAAGAATGAAAGAACCGACTGGAGAAAACTATCGTCTTCTCAATGACGTTGAATCAAAAGAATTTTGATCAGTGGCAGGGTGCGTTGGTTACATGGCGAGTGCTTTCCGCTGTGATCTATCTGTAGAAAACTCAATGCTCGGAAAAAGATTCTTTGCACCTACGGTACTGAGTGCAAAGAAAGCCAATGCTATGATAGAGTTAGCCAAAACAAATCGTTACGTCCTTCGTTTTCAACCTGGAGCATACAAGTTACTGGTATTTGCTGATGCAGCCGGTACTAATGAAAAAGGAACACAAGGCGGTCGAGTATATTGCTTCGCTGACCAAAACTCTGAAAGAATCTCTTGTTTTATCCATTGGGAATCACGAAAGAATTGCTAGTATTCAGATCAACCAGTATCGCTGAAATAATCACCGTTGGTGATGGACTGGACTCTGCCATTTGGTTGCAACAACTATGGCCTGCAATATCTGGTTAAAAGGTAGATATAGAGATTGGGACGGATAATAAAGGTAAGCTGACGAATTCTGTACCTACACAACTTCCCACATAACGAAGAAATAGAATTGATATGGCACTACTTCAGCAATCGTGCGCCGTGGTGAATACTCACTAAAATTGTTCCCGAGCCGGGCCAACATCGCTGATCCTTTGACGAAAGAAACCGAAAAAGGAAAACCAGACTTAGGATTGTAGAACTTATTCAATTCTAAGTCTGGTTTTCCTTTTGTTGTTGGTATGTAATGAATCCAATTACACCTTGAAGGTGTAATTGGATGCATTACATACCAACAACTCCACTCATAGGTGTTAGACTAGTAACACGAACCAAAGTGGATGTGTCTAGATACTGGAGAAAACGTATCCAGATGATGATTGGTTAGTTATTTTACTCACGCTCGTCCACTAATTTTTCCCCATGTGGCTTAGTACTATTTTGGTAAACATTGCTATCTGCGGAAATGCTAATTTAAGTAGCTATAAATTACAGATACATCAATGAGTGTCCCTTAAAATTAAGGCTCAAAAAGTTCGGTATTTAAGCAGGACAAAAATACGGGCGGACGAAAGGAAAAGGTTTATTATCAGATTACATAATTTTTAGCTAGTCATCAGACGAGAATCACCTCAATAAAGACAGCCCTATCTTTTTCATCTCACTTGGTGACTTGTCAGTATTACTTGTCGTAGAAATACTGTTCGTCTAAAGCCATTCTTGATGTGTCACGTGTTTTATTATTCTTTCTACGAAGGGTGTTTTCGTCTCTCAAAATTATATAAAGGTTCGAAATGTTTCCTATTATTTCGAACGTTTCTTGACCATTTCAAACGTTCTTTTCGGTTTTTATTGGTTCTTTTTGGTTCAAAATCGGGAAAAGTATCATTTTCACTGAGTGCATATTATATGAAACGAGGAAAACATGGCGCTTGAATCTCGCTAATGATGATACGTGGCATCCAAAATGAGCCCATGTAATATTAATATTAATATTATTACTATTCTTGCTTTCCTGCATGTGTTAGAATTCAAGTGAGCCTGTGCTGGCCCAGAACAATGAGCTACCCAGAAATGCTGGGTAGCTTCTACCACTAATTGACAAATACGTGTTATAAACACGGACTATCTTACCTGGGTTGCTCCTACTTCTAAATATATTATTTGACAATGAAAATTTGAAATTCAAATCCAAATTTTCAAAGTGCAAGTGGTACGTAGTTTAAAACTTCTGGTTAAAAGTAGCGTAGATCGCATTAGGAGGATATTTTCCTTCAAGTTGGGGATCTCACCTTTCTGATTCAAAATATAAATTTTAAATATTAGATAGTACATGGTTCGCTTGAGGGGAACCACCTACCATTTTGACTCCTTATCTTTCTGCAACCCACTACTGAACTGAAATCAATTACCAGTATGGGACGGAAACGAGAAGCACTATGGTCCCACTTCACCGAAGACCAGAACGGAAACGATTTCAAAACAAAACGCGCAAAGTTCAATCAATGTCATTCCATTGTTTCAATTACATCGAAGAACATGTACATCCATGTGGCCAACTGCAGTAAGGTTCCAGGAACAGTTGGATACATACAGAAAGAGAATCCCAGCTCCTCAAATTCAGCGTCCCTCAATTCTGCTACATCTTCCATTTATGAATCATCAACTGCCGCACCAGCTGTAACTGTGATTGGTTCAATAACATTCTGCATAACTGACAAAATAACAGCTGGAGCTCGTGCGGTACATTGTATTTCATTTCCTTTTATTTTCTTTGATGAGAAAGTGTGGTATGATTTTTTACCGTTTTAAGACCAGCTTGGAAACCTTCTACTTTCTCCTTAATTAGCGGTAATGTTCTGGATGATGTTTAAAAAGTAACAATGAACATGACTTTGAGTGCTATCAAAGAGGCATGTGGTGTGGAGTCCTTGTAATTGATAGAGCTACTAATGTACTTTCGAAATCAATGTGTAACATGATAATCATACACCAATTCCGTTCTTTATTGAGTACCTTCTCTCTAACCTGAACAGAGAGACAACTGAAAACATTGTTGAAAAACTTAATGACTTTGTAAATCGCATTGACGCACTAGTTGGATTCAAATCAAATTTCGCATTTATTTTTGATTCATGCAATGAAATGAGAGATTTGCAAAAAGTTGATATGGAAAACATTTCAAGTGGTCGTACGGCTGTGCCATGCACTGTCTTGACAATTTTTCGGGAGTTTTGGGGAAAACATCATTTAGAGGTCTGGTAAAGCAGGCAGTATACGTGTGTAAGACGGTGCGAAATGTTCGCATGGTCCGGGAATGTTTTGACACACTCTGTGATGAAAAGTACAAAAAGACTTTTTCCATTGTTCTCTACAGTAAATCGCGCTGGACATCTGTGAATCTCATGTTCAGAAGGTTGGAGACCGTCAAAAGCGAACTTGGATTTATGCCATTTGTATTAACACATGAACGAGAGAAACGACAAATAGACCTTTCTTTCAAAGCTCCAAAGGAATTGTTGATATATTTATCTTGCGATAAATTTTGGAAGGAGGTCACGCGTGCAAAAATCGCGTTTGATTCTATATGAAAATGTATAGGAATTTTAGAAAGCGATAGCGCGACAATGTAATGTGCTTTTCCATGTGTGCTATTCGTAAGAGTTCACGTGAAAGATCTTAATTATTTAACTGTACGAGAAAAAGAAGCACATGACATCTCTCTACTCCAACACTGGGACCGCATCCGCTCTCCTGTACACTATTTGGCATTTTTTGTGATCCGTTCAATTGTTAAATGCGCCGTAACGTCGCAAGAAGGTATGGAAGCCGCTTTGTTGACATGGGTGCAAAGAACATGGTGACAGAATGCAATTTAGCTATCGCAATGCTAGCAAATGATGCAGATAACGGTGATCAGTTGATGCAGGAGTATATGGAGATGTGCGTAACAACTGCAAACCTTTTGCGCACATTGTACAAGTGGAAGCCAAGGATGATTTGGGACATTTTAAAAGATTACTATCCACTCTTGTCACCTACATTATGTAAGGTCTACAAGGCACCATCTTCTACTGCAGGTGTGGAACGAAATCACAAAGTTGGAAAATTTGTTCTGAACGCACGCCGAGGCCGTTCGGGAGAGGTAAAGGTTGAAAAAAAAAGCAGTAGCGCATAACAACGTGCAGTTTGAAAGATCGCTCGGAGGGATTAAAGGTTCTGGCTTTGATGCCATTGTCGCATCAGGGTGCTGTCTCTCTCCAATTGAACAAGTCGTTAATTGCGACGATGATTTGGGTGAAGATGATTCTACGGACATGTGGGACGAGGAATTTGCCGAGCTGGAGACTGCGGTGGTCACCATGGAGTGTCCAGTTGACATCCTTGACTCCCCCATCTTCAATGAATCTACGTCTTAATTTACAAGGAATCCTGGATCCCATTCCAATCTATATGTGCAAGTAAGATACTCTTACTAAATCAGTAGTACTGATATGTTTAGTCTAAGAAGTTTGACACCACATTCATAAAGAAAGTTTTCACCAGAATTATTTTCGGTACTGTAATTTATAGCACCGAAATTACAGTAAATGTAAAGAACCAATAAAGAACCTTACTTTTAAAAATCGTTTTAAAACCGTCTTTTATTGGTTCAGTTTTATATAATAAAAATCCGAACCAATATATACTGAAAATAGTCATTAATTTTGTACTGTAAGAGCTGCCGTCTGGCAAACGATTTCATGCTCCGATGAGATGCTCTCATTGGAGTACCAAAACGGTTGTCAGATGTCAACCGAGTATACAGTAAACAATTAATTTATGTACTGTGTGCAGTGATGTACTGTACAGTATACACAGCTATGTACAGTATACACAGGTATCATTAAATGATAGCTAATAAAATTTTATCAAAATGTTTAACCGCCGGGATTAGTCTTAACTGATGGTTCAACACAGAAGAGGCATGTAATATCGATATTTCCCACATTTTACAGTGCGCACTGGCCCAAAATCGGTATGCCACTTTTATTGGAAATATATAATAAAAAACAATATTTTGTACCCCGTATTCTATTATGGAGGCAATGTCACAAAGTTGTAAATTGTCACAGATGGGTTATTTGACGGCTTTTGATATTTTGGTATGTGGGGGCCTACATATTGTAAACCGTCATTGTACAATTACTGTTCACAACATCCTGACAGTGATGTTGTATTATAGACATGGCTTTCTCTGTGCTGTTCGTATGGGTAAATTTACAGCATGCAGCCGAAGACTGTCCTGTGACTTGTCTCTATAGCGACATTTGTTATGTCGTCAGAAAAGGAATGCGAGGCAGGCTAATATCTATTTATAACATGAAACGGTCGGCGGTCTGTTCCATAATAGTGTTCCTGGTAGGAAAAGGCGCACCATTTTTTCTCTTTACCAACACCAAACAGGCCCAAGTTGATGTCAATGGCACCATGGATTATACCACAACGGTAACAAAGAAAGAAGACGTGGACCACTTTTTCAACACGAACTACATGTTCTATATAACTACATGTTACCATTTTTTTTACCACACAGGAAACAAACAATGAAACTGGCAAGCCAATAAATGGTGTGTTGGGTCATGTGGTTTATGGGGGAGGTAGAGGCGAGGATCACGGCAACTCAAAACGGAATGTGAGGTTGGAAGTTATTAGTTTTCTAAGTGACAATGATTGTGGAGTAAAGGTTGTTAAACATGGCGGAAAAGTTGATGATACATCTGGTGGCTCAAAAAAAGAATGTATTTCAACCTTTAAATGCGAAGAACGAAAGGAACGGTATTATGCATGTTGTACAAAAAAATAAAAAACGGAACACGAAGAAAAAACTAGAACAACGTTGTGCGGGGATGTCAGCGGGTTATACAAAACCTATGTCGAAAAAGGAAAAAAAGGTACTAATATGAAACGGAATTCATCAGATCAGTATGATGACGACAGCACCACCTCATGTTTTCGTTATTCTTACGAATATGGTTATCAAGGTGAGAGAATTGCCCTGTTTGAAAAACGGAGTGCGTGTGACAAAATAGAAGACGTATCAGTCGATAAAACGTATTGAAAAGGTGGTAAAATATAAACGTCTAGCTATGGAAGAAGAGATCTGTAACAACGGAGGATATAATTGTAGACAGGATGATGAATTGAATCACAATGAAAAGGGTATACTTTCTGATGATACTGTAGAGGTTTATAGCTGCGGCAGAAGTGACAAAACTAGTTCTTCTGGAAATAGGTTAAAAAAATATATACATCAAATAGTGTCGATGTTAAGAAAGACGTACTCTATGGGGATTCACTTGTTGGTGACGTAGTCCCGAAAAAGGAGTTGTTACAGCACGGAAGCATAGCTTATGGCACGGACAATGGGATTACAAAAATGGAGGATATTGGGAAAGAAAGAGATGGCGAGAAAGAAGACAATATATGTAAAGGAAAATATGTGGAAAATTGGTTGAACAGCAACGATGCGTATAACCATAGTGTCGGTTTCCAGAAACTTATGAAAGCTGTAAAAGATTGGTATTTCTATATTGAGAATACTCTACACGTCTTGTACTGGGCTGATAGAAAATGGGATGGGACCCATAGTGTGATGAGATACGATTTTAAAAAGAAAAGTAGTGTCAAGAGTAACCGTTCAAAACAGAAACAGAAACAGTGGATGTATGACAATGTCGACATGTTAAATGTCAGAAAGGGCGATTTATTTGAAGATAATGTGTTATGTGCTTTAAAACAATTACAATGTATGAAAAAGGAATGATTTTTGGATATATTTGAATAAAGTGCAACGAGGAACAGTTTTTTGAAAGAAAAAGAAGAAATGCATTTATGAATGGATGATTCTGTCTCACTACACGCACTTTCCAATGTTCTGATGTGCTAAATTTGTGAATTATGATGATACCAATAAATGAAAATGAGGACCCGTGAATA
The DNA here is from genome assembly GCA_032358235.1 of Odonthalia washingtoniensis. NCBI lineage: Eukaryota > Rhodophyta > Florideophyceae > Ceramiales > Rhodomelaceae > Odonthalia > Odonthalia washingtoniensis. The sequence goes on from JAULBU010024977.1 coordinate 6,712, forward strand.
ATTATTCGAAACAAAAGTATCTTTTGTTAAAAAGCATGGTTTTGCTGAAGAGAGTTTTCATCCCCATCGACATCAACCCTCATTTTTCGAATATTTGACCAGTGATTAGTGGAGGTGCAAAATGAACTGTGCATTCAGTCTAAATTACGTGTCCAAGTCTCTGTGTTGGTATGTGGACGAAGGTGTAACGATGGAAAGAAGAAAACGCTTTCCTTCTACAGCCGTAAAATGTATGTACGCCATCATTGTATTTGATATTCGTTGTTGTTTCGGGTTATGGTTCCGTCCAATACTACAAATAGTTACCATACTGGAGGTGTTGACATTTTTTTGTGATTGTGCTTTTTTTTCCTCCTTTGGTTATGCCAACCTTCTCCCTATTGAAGGTTTTTGTAGTGAGTTTGTTGGTAGAAGAACGCAGTGGATTGTTGTTATTGTTGAAGGATGGTGAGCTTTAATATTTTGATTAAACTACTCGTTTCCACCAATCGACAATTGGATTTCCAGGTTATGCATTAGGCTTGATGTAAGCTTTTTCCAACATTAACCATAACAATGAGGTCAGAAATAAAGGTGTAAGAAGTAGTTGGCGAAGGTGATGATTACGAATCTTTGATACTCAACATACAAATAATACATTTCTATTTATCTATTCTATCTTGGTGATTTTCATTTATTTTGGCATTTAAACTTTTTAGAAAAACATTGAAACGTCAATTGGAATAATTTGAGAATTATTATCTTCGAGATCATGTAGTACGCGATCACTGTTATGGGCATTTATTAGCAAATATGTCATCAATTTCTCTATTGATTTGCATCAGTAGACAAAAAATACCAAGGTTACAATTTTCATTATCATCACCGCCGCCTATATCATTATCTTCGCAGACACCAAATTCTTCCTCACCATTACTTTCATTAAACGTTGTCGTTATTTATCCTTATAACGCTCTTCGAACGGTGTCCAAACAGAATCTGAAGTACTGAAGATTCTTCTCCGCCAACGTTACGTAGTGTGGTATCGGGGTGGTCAGTACTTTAGGATGCATATAACCTGAAAAAATTACAAAAAGATAATATGTAACAAAAAAAGAAATATTAGTAAATAAGATTAGAACCATAATAAATGGTTATAGACAGCTTTAAAAGAAGCCTATACCGAAACAATTAGCAACGGCAGTAGCAAATACAATATCGAACGTGCTTAATGAAAACCAGATCCATATAAAAGGAGGTTTCCTGTATCATTAATATATTATGCGTCGTCGATGAATTCGTTATCGCACGTAACGATAACATTATTGGTCCGATGACAAAGGCAATCGTAGAAATAGGCGGATACGGTCCTCATCATGATATGGTGAGGTTTCTAAACCAAGCTAGAAATGATATGCGCCAAGCTCCCCTGTACTTAATCCAAGCGTGTGGTGCATAAATGTAAGCAATGACATTATCGATCACATTAAAGCTGTTCCCGCCCGACGTGTTGCAGGTTGTGTCGTGCGGTGGTTGACTGGGAAAGTTGCAGATGTGTGAAGAGGGCGATGATATTAGGTTCCAAGAATTTCATTCTTGTCCACCATTGATTTGAATTTGGGCACCAGAAAGTATCGGGTTGTTTTTGGTTGAGGTGGTGGGGCGGCGATGGTTGCGTTCGTTGCGAGAGAACTTTGGTGAAATAGAAGCAGAATCTGAACTGAAGTGTATTTGTAACACGCCGTTTTGCGGGTGGTCTGTCGTGGCAACAATTGAAAATGGGCAGCCACAGATTGTGTTGTGCTTCTTGCGGACAAGACAATTAGTCTTATTATTCAAATTTTCGATTGTTCCGAAATGTTTACTGCATATCATTTCTTCAGAATTGTAGTTCAAGTATCTTATGTGGATTAAATCATTTTGAATTCAATTATTGGGGAGGTGTGATGTATTCAAACAGAAGTCTGAATTTTTGTAGAAATTGAAACCTTTGAAGATTGCATCACCACTGACACTCTGCGCCCAGATCTGTCAATTTCTTCGTTACTATTAATTCAATTTAATTGGACATATATCCTGACAGTGCACTGTATGATTTTTCAACTAATGTCTTTTAAACTACTGTAGTTTAAATTAACTTTGCTAACATTATTACCCTTATTGATCATTATTACAGACGGAGGCAGCAAAACTTTCATTCTTACAGAACCTGTTTGAGACAGCGATTACCTTTAAATTTCTACTCGTCGTTGCGTCAATTGTTCCCGAGTCTTTGCATGAATGTTTGATGGTATCATTGAAAATATGAAAATTGAGCTGTTCCTGCCGTCATGCCACGCCAGTTGCATTGCAGTAGGTAATAAACCATGCTAAAATTTCGATGGGAAATACATTTAGCGTGAACCGGGAAGAATAATTTAAATGATGCGACATGGACCATGCAGCATTGTGCTGGACGGTCAGATTTATGAAATGTCATGATGGTATGTTTATGAATTAATACGTTGATTAGGCGCAATGCCTGTTTTTTTAAAATCCTGTATACTGTCCAAAACACTTCCGTAATAATCATAATCCCAACTATTTAGCGAACAAACGACAAACGAACAGTATTATAAATGACCGGAAAAGGAGAGCAGAGTAATAGATCTTGATCGAGGTACCAGATCGGTCCGTTTTATTTCTCACAATATTTCCATTAGACTTACTGCTTAAATAGTAGTTGGGAAATGTAATGAGTCCATGGGGGGTATTCGCAAGGCTTCATGAAATATACTAATCTATTCGAGATCCGTCGTGGATGGACGTGGTGTATCGCTCGAACACTAGTGCGGGCCTGAATGGAGGCATTACAGAACGGAACCGTTTGTAATGCAATACTTCATAAACAATATGACATCCTTGGTCATATTAATAAGTATTAATTGAAAATTGTAATGATTTTGAAAAGTTAATTCCAATACTTCAATGAATATATGTGCAACTATATTGCTCTTTTTAAAGCGCAACATAGTTGTATATATATTATATTCATTCAAATATTGAATTTTTTTATCAAATTAAACTTTCTACAGATTTATACAAACATTCTAAAGTTGATGTACGTTTTCTCTGCAAAGTATTTGACTTATTATTCTGTGGCTCAACTACATTCGACTTTTACTATTCGGAACTATGCAAGGTGTCTTACATAACGACATCTTGTACTTTCATCTGCCCGTTAGATTACCCACCCGTTACGCCAATGATGGAATTGCATATATCCAGGTCCATAGACCTGTTGTTCTGTGGAGAAAATGATGACGATATTTAAATGCGATATTTTTCAAATTCGTACAAATTTATTGTTCTGCATTAATTGTTTTTAAACATCTCATGCCGATTCAGCGCACAGAATACAAATCTGTCGTTGAAAATGTCATCAATTTTTCTTCTTATCCCAATTCTAAGGCATGTTACTTCCGAAGTATGTGGAGTCCATCACATCCCAGCATTCCATCATTTAGTAATTATCATGATCAGGATCATTACTCTTCTCTGACACCTCGTTCAAAGTAGTAGTCAGAATATTTCTTGTACATACAGGCATATCAAATTAAGCTACATACATAACATTTCTACACGGCATATTCCTTGCACGCATCGAAATGACGAAAATCGAATTTTCATATCTCACATAGCAAATGAGTTGGGTATGAATAAGACGCATATGATAGCAGTACCAATAATAAATCACATACGATTGTACCAAATCTCCACTATTCAGTGAATCAATAATAATTGGCAAATAGTACATTTTTATACGAATAATGCTGAGAATTAAATATTACTGATTCTTTTTATTATACGTGAATTTTGAATATTTTGGTTGATCATGACGGAAGTTAAACTTATCCAATTACCAATAGCTTAGACTAATATTGAGTGCATGTGATTGGAGATGACGATTTTTGTTTGGGTGACTGCACATTTTAAACAATGGTACACTGGTGCAGGTTTGAATTTTCATTTGCATGATCGATGCTAGATTCGAGTGTCGACCCAGACCCAGTGGACTGTTAAAATCCCGCATTCTGTTGGAAGGAAATGTTTTTTTTTTAAAAACCGAAGTCAAAATCTGTCATTATTGATATCCAGTAAAGACAAGCCACGAAGATGTTCGATTCTGATTCTTGCCTTGTTTTATGTTTCGTGCATGTTTTTATTATGAATAGAAAAATTATTAGCGTCTCCAACTTTAAGGATTTAATAACAGGTCCTGTGACAAATACTTAACCGAAGGGTAGCGAGGTACTTTTTCTTGTTTATTTTCTTTCAAAAAGGTGGAAGTTGCGTAGCATGTATTCAAGACAGTTATGTATATCATCGGTATCGAGTGACAAAAGGAGATGAAATCGGGAGATATTGTCAAAAAAATTGTAAAGATGGCAACACTCGAAAATACAGTACAATGAAGAAGGATGAGAAAAACGTAGCACAGGTTTTTAGATGGACAGGAGAAGTTGGGGGAGGGCGTGTTCAAAGGGGAGCCGTTGGTCGTGTTTGCGTTACGATAAATCTATTTGTCATTTCGAGAAGTTTATCATGAGTTTCACTACTTGTGTGCACATGTCATTTCATTCATTATGAAGATATTTTTCACTGCTACTTTTGTTTCTCAGATAGCGATTTGGATATTCGCCGTTCTGAGGGACTAATCCACTAAAATAAGATCGGGTGATCGGTAATGAATATGAACAAAAAATAAAAAATGGGATAGAAAGTGGAGAATTGTGGTCAAAATAAATTCATTTCTCACAAATGCGATGACACCTCAACATCAAATCGTTACATGACGTTGCGTAGTTGAAAATTGATAGCCGGATGTCTACCTTGAAGTCAGTTCACAGCACATGAATAACAGGAATCGATATTTGATGCTGTTCAGAAATCTGAGATAAACGTGTATTGGATGATGACTTTCCCAGTTGGATATTTCTGTTTTCGAGCTAGTTGGATGTAGAAAGCAAAAAATGAGTTCTTTCTGTTGTATCCAGGTACGTCCGTAACGAGCTACTAGACTGAAACGAGAGGATGTACGGTGTGGTCAGAAGTATGAGTTCCGATGGTAATAATGAATCGTAGCAAAATATTGTGGAATGTAGTGGAAATCGATACTAATGGCGGTTTAAAGGAACTGAAGTCCATAATATGCCTTCCCGATCAAAACAATATTTGTAAAGGAGTTAAAAAATGTTGCCAATTCAGCTTGAATTTGCCATAAAATCTGTACCTGAATGTGTCACTGTGTTAACCGCGACTCGATTAATCGTGACCGTAACACTGAACGGCAGAAAAAAGTTGCATAATAGGGTTTTCTATTTTACTATATAGATAACGACATTGTGAATTATTATTGCTTTTAATAATTAGAATACTACCAACTTTTTAAATGTCGCTGATACCTTAATTTTGATAATTTATTACCGTGCCATACTGTATAATTTACATGACATATCTTCCACTTGGAAAGTTTGGTACCGATGGTTGCTGCGTAATGCATTTTTATGCTTTCCTTGGCTCATACAAAAATTCTCCGCTTTCTTCCGTTCATCGCCGATTACATTATAAAGTCTTTTTGTGTTTCAACCGCAACGCTTTTATAGCAATTTGAACCGCGAATTGGTCTCAAACGGGAGAGTTCAAAATATCAAGAGCAGTAACGATTCACTCTACACTTTCTGCTTGCAAGAAAAGTTAGTGCGAATCAATCTTGATGTAACATATTGCCGCGATATTCCGACGAGAAACGCTAAAGACAGCACTGTGTGCGTGCCCAACTCAAAGTAACACCCCCAACTATTTTTACTTGCCAGTTACTATGCATAGTCTCTCTTAAAAATTGCTTTTCTCATACCCGTTTCTTGTCTTCTCTGACTCGTTACCCACACAGTTAGCAACACTCAATAATCGATTCAACTATCAACAAATATACGAATATTTCTTTACGAATACATATTAAAAACATTATAAATACCTGTATATGAACGTATATAAAATATCAAAAAGTAAATAAATAAAATAACTATGACATAAAAAACAAGGCAAACGGGGAGCAAAGTAATACGACCTGTCGCTTTTTTTTGTTTGCCCAAGAGACAGTACGTCTCCAGTTCATCTCTAGTGTTCACACCAACCTCACCAATAGACATTACACATCACTCAGTGGGTTTGTATTACAAACCCACTGAGTGATGTGTATAAATAACATTATTACAAACTTTGTAATAGTGTTATTTATAGTATTACTTTTTTGAATATATCAAAGTTGCTTGATTTTATTCATTTTATTGAATACAGTTGACGGCGAACCTAAAATTTCCCAAATCGTCCCTTCAAAGGCCCCTCAAGTATTCTTGTAGGTGTCGTTAAATGCCGTCGCCCCACGAAGTGGCACATTCATTATACGTTGGCAAGTGTTACAACGTGATCCGACATCGAGTAAAATGCGCAAAGTTTTGGCGTCGGCGCCATCAGGATTTTCGCGTTTGAGCAGGGCAAAGAGTTTTGCTGCAGAAGGATGATAAATTTGGTGGTGCATTTTGAGTGGTTCGTTTCTAATGAAGTTGACGCTGTGAAAGCAGAATGGTCCAAGGTGAGCGTAAAGGTTACCATATGAACTTCTGAACAGAGAAATGTACCAAAGTTCAATATATGAAGTAATGCGAGTTTTTCCATGAAAGTGCGGATTGCGATGTTCTAACTTGTGATAAATGTTATAAGTCAGGGGTTTTTTGGCGTCCAAGATGTAGAAACAGAAATGTGCGGGGATTTTGGTGGTAACGACATTGAGCATCACTGTTATCTTGTTCCCACCATCTGGTATGATGAGACTGAAGAAAGATTGGCCTAGAGACTTCTATAGTACGTCACTGAAAGCAAAACTTAGATCAGAACGTTTTAAGATATTTTTGATAGGACAAATTCTGTTAAGCGGTTGTATGTGATGAGGCCGATGGTGCACCTAGGGATAACTGAGTCGATGCAGAAATATGGGTGCACTGGAATTACATTTGCAGAAGAGGATTGGATTATGATGTTAATGCATTCGATAACGTTGTTGTACGATTCTATGGCAGAAGGATTGTCTATTTATGAAATAATGTTAGTTGTTGAGCAGTCAGAGAATGTGCAGTGATAGCTGTGAAGAATAAATTGTGAAAATACGGTTTAGTAAGGAATGGATCGGTAGTACATGTTGGGAGTTCTGTGATAGTGGCTTAGAAGTTTTGTGCAAGAAGTTGTTCTGGTAAAACTTCAAACTAGGCTTTGAAAGGTGAGTCATCTGTGCCTTTTTGAATTATGGATTAGCATTCATTATTTTTCTACAATCCGGTTCAACACATGGAAAAAGTTTACTCATGATGGTGGAGGACTCATATACATCTATGATGAATTATGGTATGGGTTTATATGTAGATCTCTTTGAAAATATATTCCATGGGGGCTATGATGAGAATTCACAGTGGGTACATTAGGTTCAATGATAGTTTCAATCAGCTGACTTATTGTGGTTGTCAAGGCGAGAGGTTAAATGGCCGTTGTGATTATTTTAGGTTTCTCCAAGAATTTTGTTTGCTATTATTGGGCTTGTAGTTCTTGTTGGTGGACCGTTTGCCATATAAGCCCTATTTTCTCCTTATGGAGGGAGGCAGAAGAGAGGATGCTTGAACTTTTTTTGGTTACAGGGTGAATGAAATTGTACTGAACAGCACCGTGTTGAAGATTTTGTAGTCATACTTGGAGATTAGCAGTTGTAACTGAGGTGCTATTATTACCAGTCGTACATAAATAGACATAAAAGTAGATGAAGAATATTTCAATAACTTACCTTCATCTATTTTTTTTGGGTGCTGCTAAAATTTTAACAGCAGCAATGGAACTAACTAGACGTTTGGAGTTATGTGGCATCCATGCCAGTACGTGGAATATTGAATCCTTGGAGAGTGAACCGATGAGGGGAACAGATATGTAGGATATTTGTGCTTGCTCTGTAGATCTTCCAGTACCAGCAAAGTTGGCCACTGAATATGTGGAATTTTCTTTTAAAAGTTTTAGAAAAGTTATGTTGGTACTAAGCTTTTTTACAATTCGCAAATAATTTATTTGAGCAGTTAATATTGAAAAATTTGCATCAGGTAGTAACGGTTGAAGGTGGCTACAGTAGAATGCACAGAAAGTGGACGATGCAATCAAAAACAAACCTAATGATGAGTCGAGGGGCGTAAATGGTAATTTCTCTACAGTTGATAATGTTGCATCATGTTCATGTCTTCTTATACAAGTGATGAGATATGGTTCAAAAGATTGTATCTTATCATCTGCATTCATCGAACACGTTGAGTCTTCGTTTTGTAAAATAATCTTAACATAAAAACGAAGATTTCTAGGTCAGTATGCTACTGCATAAAAATTTAAATACGCTATCGATTAATTTTATGAATTTGTTGACAGATTTAGTTTCACTAGTAACAAGAATGTCATTAACGATTTTTGTGGCAGTAAGACGAAGTTTACCGTTATGTGTAATATAAAAGAGTTAAGGAACTACTTTGCATTGAATCAGACCAAGCTGAATGAAGAGTTGGTTTTATTGTGATTACCAGTTTTCATTTGCGTTGGCGGGGCTATAGGAGGCTGATAGTAGCAGCCAATAAAGATCTTTGACATTCGATTCTCGAGGAGGGATCACATATACATCAAGCTGAGTTTGTCCAGCATGTAGAAAAGATTTCTTAACATAATCTTTCGTAATAAGACAGCCCATTTGAGATGCGATTGATAGGACAACCCTTACCCCACTTGGTAAACACATGTTACAAAATTCATTTCTAATTTTATAGAATCCTCATTCCCATGCGGCACAATCCTTGTTTTAAGTTTGAAACAGTTGTTATCATTGATTTTAATTTGGTATGTCGTGTGAGATGATATCCTATTTGAGTTACGATGTAGAGCTGACCTATGTATTACAGATACCGATTTCTTGAACTCAGTTTCTTCTTCTAAATATGATTTTATTAGTACTGGGTTTTGGAATCATCGAGCGTCATGAGGCATAAAGGACTTATTTCCGATATTTTCGAGCATCTCACTTAAAAAGATCTGCTCATTTGATTGTAGTTTATTACCGGAAAATATGGACAAGCCATTGAGACTGTCGGGTTGACACCAATTTTCGTTTTCTAATCTTAGAGATTCTTTGTCCCGGCACCATAGTTATATGATGGGCCGTCCATATTTAACTGGACCCACAGTACAAGGGAAGTACTTGCCTTCAAGAGGCTAGTACACCTCTATGTGATCATCCCTCTGTGTTTCCGGCAATGAATGCCTACTTCCAAGCGGTGAAACTGTATGGATGTGCCAGGGAACCATTAATTTATCTTACCAAATGGACGTCCGCATTTGGCCATTCGTAGAATGGACATTCAAACATCGTGGTTTTTTCCCTGGGCATTCATTATGAATGTCAAAAACTGGTAATTTTGTGAAGGCGGGGAATTCAGTGTTTTGTGGTTACGTGCAGTTACGACAATTAACCAGGAAAAATAATATGGGCCCAATTTTGGCTATTGCTATCACAACTTTTCAATCCAATTTTATGAAGACAGTGATTACAATAGTCCATGTATGACCGCCAGAAATACAAAAATATCAGAGAGTAATGCAGGAAAGCCACCAAAAATGCAATTACAGTACATCATGAATGTATACATTGAACAGCTGAAAGAGACGCATTCACATTTACCTGATAGATTATAGATGTATCGTGTCCGTTACATGATTTGATGGACACGTTCACATCAATGACGTACATTCGGCAATTGGAACTAATGAGAAATGGAAGGGATTTTATAAGGATATGATTCTCAGTACCCATAGACGTAGTGACAAATTCGATATGTATGGTACATATTCAACATTGACGTGAGATATTTCAAACGTAACGTGTTAGTTACATGATTTATCGGACACGTTCAAATCAATGATGTGCATCAGGCAATTGGAATCAATAATAAATTGAGGGGACTTTATAAGGGACTTGAAGATAAATTGATGTGAAAAAATGAAAATAAAAGAATTAGTTGTCTTTAACGTGATGAACATGATCAAGACCGTAATCAATGAAAATTTCTTGGCCAGTTGAAATAGGAAATAAAGCACGAATCTTCAAGGATTTGCAAGAAGTTCCAGTTGCATTAGTTCTCAACTTTCTGTTCTGCACGAGAGCGCAATTTTCAGTTCTTGGCTTATTCAATCTGTCGTTAGGCGAAGCTTTATCTCCAGGGAAATAATGGAAATCATTAATGTATCTTTTAATGATTCAAGGGGCAGCGACAATCCATGCCTTCTTTTTCTATCCATCACTTGCCGTGAATTTATGTGAACAATTGGCACCGTATTTCAGGAATTGCGCCTTAGATACCGAAAGTAAACCCTCGTCATATGTTTTGTAATTGATTGACTCCGACCGATTTATCCGTAAACCAATGTTCCACAGTAATGGCCAATGAGGAAACAGTCATCAATTGCCTTTTATGCTAAAACACCCAGACCAGATTCATCATGTTTGATTGTGGATGGTTCCGGGAAGAAATCTTGTGCCCCTGCTTCCATTGAAAGTAATATATTTGTAGGTATTCCATCAAGGGCTCGCTTCCATGATATTTTCCACTTGTCCCACGGCATGGGAACACCGTTGTTATACAAAGATGCATCCCAATTGGCTTGTGAAATGAAGTGATGAATGTTCTTAGGGAAATTCCGAACTGTAGGAAGTACAGGAGAAATATCCCATTGATCCCTTCTTTTTTCCCGGCAATGGCTTCCAGCTCTCTCAAAAATTGCTGTGCTCCAATTATGTCTTCTTCCGTTCCCTCAATCTCTCATTCTTCGTTGGGTAAGTGACTAGCGAAAAATTCGACCCGTTGTGTCCACCAGTATTCCAAACAGTTATCATCCATGTTAGCACCCACAAATTTCCTATGTTTTGGAAGAAGCATACATGCAATTTCCACTGAAAATAAACCAGCGCATGGATCCACAACCAACTCAGCAGGATGGGTAAATTTGAGAATAATAACCATCGTTCAATTTCTTGACTTTTCCTATGGTCGGATCATTGGTCTTCGACCGGAAGATGAAGCCTGAGATGGAAGGAATACCATTTAATTGATAGGGACCCTTGGGATCTTATTCATTTCATTACATGTTCCGGAATGAAAAGAAGTAATGAACCCGGAAAGACTGTAGTATGTCCTTTTCAAAGCGTAATCCCATACCATACCATTCTTCCAGAAGTGTACTGCATGTTCAACCAAGGA
>JAULBU010024999.1:0-18046 GCA_032358235.1 Odonthalia washingtoniensis
CGTCCTCTTTGAATATTCATAGCAATAAGATCGAACCCTTCCACCTGGGGTACATTTGTAAATAAGAAATTTCTTAATGCGTCCACAACCAAAGAGTCAACTTCTTGTGCTCGTTGATATGTTGCCCCGCGGAGGAATGGTTCAATTCCATTTATGAGCACGCTATTATCACGGAAAAACATATTTTCCATTGTGATAGATGGTATGGATGACATATCACTGCCGCGGAGAGTGATTTGATTCCCTACCATCGTATGGCCGAGACGATAGGCTGCAGTACTAAACTCCACACTGATTGCTGGTGCGGCACTTCTACGAAAACCTTTGTATCTTCGGATCGTACGTCCTGTGAGCATTGGAAAGAATTCTTCGTAGACAATTTTCTGGAATTGAGCAATGTTCACCTTACGTGCGTTTTGGAATAATTGTTCCTCCGTATAATCTGGAAATGTTTCTTTCAACTCATCAGCTAGAAGATTATGTTCACGTAGAAATAATGTGTGCAAGGATGTAAGTACTGGATGTTCGTTTACCCGGTGGTCCCCTGCAATAAATAATGACGAAGACGTGGTTGGTGCATTTTGTAGCTTTTTTTCGTTCAGAGGAAGCATGTTAGAACTAGACGTTTTCAATTTTCCATCTTCGAATTTTCGTAAAAACTTGATGCGCTCAAGACTAGAGCTGTAAACTGACGCCAGGTCAATTGCTGACGATAATAGGTTGATGGGGCGTTCAATACCAGCATTGCGTCTTGTCCCTTCAGACGACTGAGGCTCGGCACGTACATTGCGAACAAATTTTAAAAATCCGGTTTTGTTTCCAAAGATGGGATCATTGAGAGGAATAGGAATATTAAAATGATAATTTTCGTCCTCTGTCGATGCGACCATAGTATGATCTAAAAATTGGCCGAAGAAAACAACAAATTCACTGAGATCTCTATCGTTGAAAACATCACTAGGTTGAGAACTCATGACATTTGAAATGAATCGAGCAGATGGCAAGTCCTTACCACTCGGAATCTTGGATGAATGACGAGCGAAATATGATAAATGAGCCGTACTAGCGGATCCGGTAACGGGGAGGAACATATTTGTACAAGTACCTTCGATGGTTCGAAATTCTAAATTATGGCAATTTACTCTTTCACGTCTGTTGAATTCTGACCAACCTGGCTCCACTGGGGCAAACTTCCTGTTGTCTCCCCTTCCTCGTTTAGCTCCTTGTCCATGAATAGGTGTTGGGAATACACATAGCAAAAGAAACAAGATAGTAACGTCCGTCACTTTGATTATGAAACCCATTTTTTACAGAGTTACCCTTTGCCAAAAGAGAAAGTTAGAAATTGATAAACTGGTTTTGACCACAACCGACAGCTGTGAAGAGGAGTCGGACTTTGATTGTTAGGAACTGGCAACGTTGATAGCTTGTGATGCAAATTTCAGAAGAGGTAAAAGTGAAAAGGTGATGAGAAGCGAACTGAACTATAAGAGTATATCAGAAACGCTGAATCTCATAACATTATTATAAGATTCTTATAACAGTACAATCATTACCAAACGTAATGCACAACTGAAGATTATACAGTGAAATATAGAAATCCAAGTTCACCAGTCAAACCCAACTACATCTAAGTTTTGTGGTGATTATGGACTTCCTGATTGGTTCATTTTCAAATTGTGGTACCCCTACCAAAATTTTTGCACGTGTGCGTGCAAACTATCTTTGTGAGAATTATTGCGGGTGGCAATTATATTTTCTTTTGAGCAAATCTAATAGCCAATTGTTAAAACAATTTGAAAATGAGATTGTACATAATGCAACAGGCACGTTTAGTCAATATTGCCGACTTTTTACAATGGAGAGTTTTCGTTATCACAGGACAGCGATAACTTCAATTATCCTCAAACTACACAGCCTGCATCAATGGGCAATTCTATTACATATAATTATCATCAACATTGGACAATCATTTCACAAAATATGTTACAGTTGTATTTAATTTATTTCTATAAAACATACAACATATTTTTATTCTAAAAAATTGAAATACATTTTCTAGATCCCTTTCTAGAATAGTATAAAATTTAAATATTTAAAAAAATACTATTACAAAATAATAATTAAATTAAACAAAAAGAAATTTAAGATGTTTTGTGGAACAACCCTATGAAATTTTGTGTTTTTTGCCCCGTAGCAACTGTACGGTATTCTCTCGGTACAGATATTTCTTTTTTTTGTCACAGTTTAACCCAGAATTCTATGAAATACATTTCTTTAAAAAAGAAATAAAAAAGACATAGAACCAACACACATCTCACAGCAATAATATTGCTGTGGGGTCACAGTTAACCCAGAATTCTATGAAATACACTTCTTTTTTTAAAAAGAAATGTATTTCATGGAACCCCACTTTTTCCTAAAAAAACAGTCAACCCAGAATTCTATGAAATAAATTTCTTTTTTTTTAAAAAAAAGAAATGTATTTCATAGAATTCTGTGTTAACTGTGACCCCACAGCAATATTATTGCTGTGACATATGTGTTAGTTCTAAGGTTAGCATCTCTAGTTGGGCATCTCTAGTTAGGGGTTGAGTTCGAAATTTCTGAGTTTCAAACTCAACGCCTGGCACCGGTGAATAAAGGATTTATGAGTAGTGTTTTAAATGGAATTTTTTCTGTACCGTGTTGAGTTTTCCGTTGAGTATTTCCACATAACCCAACGTCGAACTCAACGTACTCTCTTGTACGCATTGATAAAAGTAAACAAAAATCACTTTTAAAATCCCTGACCAATTAGAAAACTACGTTGCCGACGGGCACCCTATGAGACGGGTTCTATTTACAACATGGGGAAATAAAATGTTGAAACATGTATACAAGATGTACAGTACAACTACATCACTCTATTGTTGTAGGATGATGTAAGATTCCAAAATCATCCCGGCAAGAAAGAGGGGGATGGGAAGGGTATGTAATCCATTCATGTGTGATGACATGATTAGAAAGTCGGTACTGCTATTTTCTGTGACGGATGGTATGAAACAAGTACCGATTTCGTTCGTGATTCAATTTTCGCCGTCCCTCATGTCAGAGAAAATACCGCATGGCACGACGGCTCTTCGCCCACTTCCCTCTGTGACCGACATCATTGAAACGGCAGAAACAGCGAAAACGAGCGGCTTCCCACGCCCTTTTCACCTCTCAGAGCGATAACGCCGAAAGGAGAGAGACTGGAAAAACGAACTTTTATTTCGGTAACGTGACATTCTCAACGAACAACGCGGAGACAGCACCAATGTCATCAACGTTACCGTTCCCCATAGTTCTAAAATAGTGATCTTTGAAACCTGAGATCTACCCCAACATTGATAGATCATTTTTGTTTTACAGACCGTGGCAGCACTCGCAATATCAAAGTCACATCTTGTTGTGGATCGCCCTGTGAGATTTCCTCCATTTCCCTGTTTTCATCCTACTGTCTGGTGTTGTTCCCAGCCTTTCTTCTTTTATGAGACGTACATCACACGTATCCTTGAGAATATATACAATCTGATACCCACAAGGCAGTGTGATAATAAGTGTTTGCTCCGACACATACTTGCAGAACGCAGGATTGAAATCCGTATCTTTTCGTGAAGCGGGAACATTATCTTAGAAAAACATTCTAAGAAAGGATCATAAAACAGTGATCTGCAATGGACAGTCATGATGTTCATGAGCCGACGAGACAGTATTGTCATACCAGGTACACGCAGAAAGAGACACATGAATAAAATATACGTCGTGAGTCAGAGGCACATTGCGGTACTAAAACAGAACGTAGGCCTTTTATCAAAGAGAGTAATACACCTGTCCGTGAATTCATGGCCAGAATGAATAAACAAAAAGACAACGAAAAATGTGATTTCAGTCTCAGCAATTGAGGAGATAACGTAGAAGAAGAGGGATGCGAGGAAAATACGTTCGAAGAAACTGGAGAGGCTGCTGGGGAAAGCTTGAATTTTTCTATGGAACATACTGGGAAAGCGGCTGCTGAAAGCTAAATGGATGCACTGTGCTAACTTATTTATACACCTGGATATCGTATGATGGCAGAAGGTGAAATAGAAAATGAGAAAGAATGTTTAGAAATAGGGAATAGACCGAAAAATAAAGATATAGATCATATGAGAAAAGCAACTTTCGAAAGAGATAAAACGATTGTGAATAAAAGTTTTGAAAGATCGATAGTACCTATTGGAGACAGTAGGAAGGACTTCGATATGATTGGGACCCCATGTACGAGCAGATCAATTTGGTAAGCAGAAGATTCTGAAGGAGGTAATGAGTAGGTAGGGGAGGAGACAACGACTACACGAAGTGGTCAGTGACGTTCTCTGAGAAGAAATGGGGATATGAAATATCATGGAACGGCCAAGCGCATGCTACGGTATGATAGTGAAGAAGACTGTAAAATAATGGGTGGTCTGGACAGTACGAACAGAGGGATGGATCAGTATGAGAAGAGAGGACAAAACAGTCATGAAATGATCAGAGTTGAAACAAATGGGGTTATTAATGACGATAATGAAGTAAATGACGAATGGAAGAGAAAAAAGGCTGGTAGACGTCCTAGTGGATCTAGAACCAAAAAAAGAACAGTTATGAGGAAAATAGAAGTTGGCTTCAGTGGTCTGTTGCGGTATTAATGAACCTCTCCAAGGCGTGGGTTCTACGGACACAAAAAATTGTCCAAAATGAAGAATCGCTGTGGAACGGGGATTGAAAAGTGTTGTTCCGAGTAGTTCGGTATGACCAGGATGAGGAAATCTTTGAGAAGTAAATGGCCCACAGTTAGCAGGGATTTCCAGTTGTGGATTTCTTGCTACAAGCAAGTCCTTGTGATGAACAGGACAGGTAACGGCAAACAGCAAGCATTACACAAACTGACATATGACATTTACCAGAGCCGTAGACGACGAGACAGAAATAGGAATCCAGGTATTGGAGTATCGTTCAAATACGTTGTGCTTGCAGAATATCTGTCCACCATTCCAAAACTTGGGGATGTAGATGAAAACGGGGGGAGTGAGTATTCAGCGGAAAGAAACATACAATTCTATTGTATGGAACTCGATAGGAGTTGAAGTTGTGGAAATAGAATATGTAGTGACTATACCATCATCAAATGTTACAAACAGAAATGGAAGGTTTGATGTTAACAACGACGAACAGTCCGTGTCTCTTGAGAAAAGGAAGTATACGTTGGACGGAATTGAGAGTCCGGATAATACGAGTAGGCCTGTTCAGAACAACTTAAACTACAGCGGGGATGGGACACCGCAATCAAAATGTTTGGATAGAGTTCGCTGCAATCTGAGAGATGTGGACAATGTTGCGGTCATGGGTGACGAAGAAGGGCGGGGAAGGAGACCAAGCGGTATTAAGTTAATTAAAAGGAGGGAGAGGAAGACGGGATAAGGTAACACAAACTCTAACTCAATTGATGCGAAGATCTGGATAATAAAATACTAGTCGGTGGTGACACCACTCTTATGGATTTTTTTCCTTCCATCATTCTCGACATATGTTGTTTTACATTCTTCCTATTAAAAATTCTAGCAGGTTGTGTTACTATTGTATTTGTATTTGAATTTTTTCAGTTCTTCATGTTGTTTAGTTCCATCTCTGTCGCTACTTTAACCTAATTATCTGGTGATGTTACTTTTGCATTTGTTTTTATTTTTTTCTATTCTTCCTGTTATTCCTTCCATATTTGTTGCTACGTTCTCCCTGAACCAATGGGCTCATTATTTTTGTAAATACTTTACGAAAAACGATTCTTACGGAGGATTCCTTATTGGTCTTATGAATGAGGACTGAAGAGTGTTGCACCACCCCAGTAGAATCCCAATTACATAAATAATAATGATACTTAACAGTGAAAAAGAAAGTAAAATTTTCCGGCGTTGTTCCATCCGCAAGACTTTACGAGGAATTGCAATTTTTCTCGGGTTCGCTTACCGGTAACAGTAGGTGAAGGAGAAGGTGACAATGATAATGATTTTGATGTTTTGGCCGTGGGTTCGTTCACAGTGACTGGTCTCTTGGTTCTATTTTTCGCTTCTAGTTGTTTTGTTTTCGCTGGATGTTCTGATTTCCTGTTATTTTCAATTCTGTTTCAACTTTTAATCTTTTATATCATTTTGGAATACTTTTGTTTACGTTGTTTTTTCATCAACAGAAACAATTCATTGCGTTCCTATTTTTCTTTTATTTTCAGTTCTGTTTCAAATTTTAATCTTTGATATCGTTTGCCGCTAATATTTTGTTCAACTTTGAATGGGTTGTTAGGAACAGTTGTATCAGTTAATGTACAATATATGAAATATTTTTCATCTCGCTGGTTATGAGGAACTAAAAATGGTAAATGTTTCCCATAATCATATGATTGTGACTCCATTCGACGCATCTGTTTCACATTCATATATGTTTCTAATAAATATCGTTGCATACTTGCTGGAAATTCCATTCCTGTCGCCAAAAATCTTAACTTTCCATTCTCTAATATCTCTAATGTCTCTTTATTCTCCTTCGAAAATTCATGAACATCACTATTTACGCGCATTTAGAATGCCCGTTGATGGTGATAAAAATGTGTTGAGGTCGGAAAAATGAATTTTCCAGTGTTGAAATGATATCCCAAATTTGAAAGTGAACACTGCGGAAACGATATCAACCAGAACATCTTATCAACTCAACTTTCACCACTACCTTTTGAGTGGCTCAAACTCGGAATGTGAGATGTAGCTGATTTTTGAAAAAACCAGAGTATGCATTTCATCAAATCTAGTTTCCGAAATTTAAAAATTATGGAGAAGATGCACGACAAAAAGCACTTTTTCAGTACAAGTGTATGTAGTAGAATACACGTGTTCTTTATTTTCTAAAGTACATCTCACATCGCCGTCGTTCTTTTTCCAAATCACATATCACACCGCCGCGGTGTGATCTTTTTTAAATAACATTTCACACCATCTTTTTCTCTTTATTTAATGAGGAGAACCGTACATCCGAGAAGAAGAAATGACTTCATTTCAACTACCGTCAACATCAACAACAACAAGGACAGCATCTACTAAAAAATATCGAAATTTATGCGAACTGGTACTACACCTGCGTCACCTTGTATCACGACTTCAACACATACCACAAACAAAACTTCATCAATCATCTACATCGTCGGTAACTTCACAAACAACGTCAACATCATCAACAACAATGACAGAATATACTGAAATATATCGAATTTAAAGTGCACTGGTACACCTGGGTCACCTTGTTGCATACAATCTACATAATATTTATGTAGATTTAATTGCACTCCATCTACATTTGAAAGCACAGCGAGAGATTCAGTGAAAATAGTAATATCGTAAAGTAAACGTACATTAGCAATGTTAAATGCAATTACGCCGTTAACGTTATCAAGACAGACAACCTCGAAATGATCTCACTTCCACTTCAACATCATAACCATTCTCAAAATCTTTCTCCTCTTCCGTACAATAAACATTCCCATGCCACACGTCTGGCGCCACTGCCGCACAATCATGTCGCCCTTTTACATTCAACCGCCGATAAAGAAAAATTAACCGTCCACATCATCCGACTAACTTCATACAACAGTTCACCAACACCACCCATAATCATTTCAGCCGATGCGCACACACTAATTCCATCACGTGATACCCTCGCTGTTAACTGAAACTGTTCTCTTACTGTTATTGATCATCCCCTTCCTCCATGACCCTCAACTAGTCGTATAGAATTCCCACTCTTCCAACGACTGTTCTGATATTGTCCGTTTTCTATTCCCGGACAGTTTTTTCAAGAATAATGCATGCAGTCTACTGCTCCTATACACTCCGGAAACCCGATATCAGAATAATTTACCTCAATAGATTGTAGTCCCTCTGTAGTTGGAAGTATGTTATAAAATAGTCCCCCATACACCTCCATAACATCGATACAGAATTGTCGAAAATACATCCTAACAGTTTCTTCGGAAATAAACACAGCATCGTCCAAACTGTCTGTGGATGTTCCAGTACTAGAGATGGGTAGACATGACAGTAAATTTAAGTCGGTACTGATGCATCTAAATCCTATTCCATTCACTCTCTGCATCAAAAACTCTTGTCTATGCCTAAGTAGATC
Organism: Odonthalia washingtoniensis; assembly: GCA_032358235.1. Classification (NCBI taxonomy): domain Eukaryota; phylum Rhodophyta; class Florideophyceae; order Ceramiales; family Rhodomelaceae; genus Odonthalia; species Odonthalia washingtoniensis. The sequence continues at coordinate 8,203 of JAULBU010024999.1, forward strand.
CTCCTTTATACGAAAGTACAGCGCCTTGCGAATGAAAAATCTTCGTTCAAATATATAGTCTAGAAATATAGGATTATTACCCACACAGGCCTTTATCCAGGCAGACACCCCACGTAGAAAATTTCTAGAGCCTCGAATCCTCCACGCGTAAACGCCATTTGTGGGAAATGGCAATACATCCATTTCACTCTCTTCCGTACCGTCATGCAGAGCAGCTAGAGTAGACTGAAACTGCTGGCTTTTCATTAAAATACCTTTTATTTGTTCTGTGCATCGTTTCTTTCTCTTCATGCAGAGCGGATCATCCGCTCTGCTTGGTCATCCATTTGTCGAAGAATTTGCGATCTGAAGTTGGTTAAGAAACCTACCACCGTCGGACAAGTGCCATCTCATAACGCGGCGAATAAAGGATCGACCTTTTTCATAGTTTTAAATACAAGTGTAAATTGACTTCACGCATTCCTTCGATTGAAAATTTAGCGAAGATTTAATTCATACACACACAGTTATCTGCATGTTTCCGTTCCCAGTTTCACAAAATATTTGTGATAACAAACTTTTCAATTCAATAATGTTTTGGCACATATCAACACATGCCATTTCATTTTACAATGTTCTATCTATACTTAGAGCTTCACAATATTTATCATAACTGTGAATTTATAAATCTTTTTCCAGATTTTGCCCTTCATGTTCATCGGTCACAGCCCGTTTGTTTCTTCCCCTCTATCAATCCTTCGACCACCCTTTCCCTTATCGCCCCTCCCGTCATCTGTTTTTCTTTCCTCCATTCCAACTTGCTCTCCTTTTATTTCAATTTCCTCTTTTCGAAATACATCTTCCACTATAGCTGTAGACAAAGATCCACAGCTTCCTTTCATATTGCTTATACGGATCATCAATTTGTGCAGAACAACAACAGATTCCTCTACATTTCCAGTGCCACTCTCATTACTGGAAAGTTTTGTAGTATCCAGAATTTTATACTGTCTGCGCAACGTGTTGAAGAACATATCAACATTTTTACGTATAGAAGAAAGAACATTTTCATAACATATTTCCTCTCCTGTTGCATACACGCGCTTGGTCTCTATAAATATAGGCCATTGTGGATACTGACCATCCACGCAGAAGTATAGTGAATGACATTCTCTACAAAATGGCGTTATCAAATACTCTATTTTATGATTTATATCAACTGTCATACTGAATACATCTCTTAGAACAGGTGAACGACTGAGTGTGCTTCCTTCCCCAGATGTAGCTATTTCAATTCTTGACCAAGCTTAGCAAAAATGGTCCATGTCTACCCACACGTCAACAGCATCGCTGTTATCCACATCAATTACACCTTTTATTTTGAAGAAGGCCATCCCATAGCGATCTGAAATGAATTCACTGAATTATGCAACTAGTTGTTGAACTTCTATTGGTGAAAGTACATAATTCTCATCCCCCATTACTTCGTATTTGCCCGTTCGGAAATTGGAGAGAACAATCAATATTTTTGTTTTTGTTGGTACAGCCGTTTTTTCCGATAACCCAACAGTACTAGCTCAAACCTCCGGACGATAGGAAATAAAATCGCGTTTGATTTTATTGTACAATTCTTTCGAAATGTTGAATTTGTCCACGAATGTAGATTCCGAACACAAAATAAAAGTATCCCCCGTCCTCTGTGCTTTCCCGCTTTCGCACTCAAATATTCGTCTTCGGCGTCCGATTCCAAATCGGCATCATCGGCGTTTTCTCGTATTTTACGATGTATTTAATGCAGCAGAATTGCCTGTCGTTCTTGTATCTTTTTTGTCGTTGTTGAAGCACAATTGACTCAATCAATAATTTTTGCTTCTCCCCCGACCTATTCCCTATCCAGCTTATGATTTTACAACCGTAACCTCGATTCCGCTGGCTCTGAGAATTCTCGCTCTTGTCGCCACTTTTCTTCATGTCGTCAATTTGAAATAACAGACAACGCAATTGTGTCTTTCCAGGGAAAAACGTTTCCAGTATTCATCTCATTCCACATGATTTTCATTCGTTATGACGTTTCTATCTCCGTCCAATGGACATATTACACGTTTTCCTTGTCACACGTTTGCCCTTTCACGTACAGCCCTGTATGGATCTTTTTCTTTGTATAGCGTACCTACACAAAACTTGCAATGTACTGCGAGGTCATCTGACTTTGCAATGTCAGTCAGTTCAGAATAATATTAATATTATTCTTTTCTCGGATGATTCTCCCATGTCAGAAACATGGTCCATTCACATAACGACACGTGAACTTTTCTAACAGCAACTATCTGTACATGCAACAATTCCTCATTTCACTCCCACTTCCACAGTGTGATCATACCTCCTACAACACATACATTCCATGACATCAATTTGTACTGTCCACAATAGACGACAATCATTCCATCGTTCCACAGTTACACAGTGGTCGTACAGTACATATACTATGCTGTGATTGGTTAACGTTTCCCAACATCTGCACATAAAAACAATGTACTTGTGTCGGTGGAGAGCCTTTATTATTTTTTCTGCCCGTAAAAACACAATTTTCCTCTTTCGGTTTACCCGTTTCTCTACCCTGTATGCCACCGTATGTACATCATAAACTAATTGATTTATGAACTCAACACCTCCTAACTAGAGATTCCCTAAATGTCACAGCAATATTATTGTTTTGAAAATTAGAAATAGCAATGACACGTATCCAGATTGGCTACTAAATACCACAGCAATAATCTTGCTGTGGAATTTACAAAAACAATAACATGTTCATTAGGAAAATTATTCATTTTTACTTTTCTCGTCCTATTATGATGCGAAAAGTGTGATACTTTCTCCTGTAAGTTAACAGTCTAAACAATCTGTATTTAGCCACGATTGACTATAACAAATCCGCAACGATTTGTTGGAGATGGATTTCGGTAGTAACGCACAGCGTTTTCGTACGGTGCGTTGCAGAGGCGTGGCCCCTTTTTACTATGTGTTCCTTAAAAAAAAACGATATGAAATACTCAACCGCGCCGCCGAAGCGAGAAATTCCACGTGTATGTGGCATTTCAAAACATTCAGTTAATTAGGTCGGGGTACTGTACTGCAGTACTTTCTGCAGTAGTGGCCGAGTGGCTAAAAAGTGTGAAGTGTGAAGTCGTGCGAAGTCTAGAGAGCGAGTTCCAGTCCCGAGTTCAAGTCCCGAGTTCCCACTGGTTTCAAATCCCAGGTCGCAGATTTCTCGTCTGTCATTCTAAGTAATAGCTAAAGAATGAAAGACAAACGATAATCATTTTAGCCCCACGTGATACTAGCGATCAAGGAGGTTGTGTTTTTTGGAATCAATAGACGTCAGAGATCGGCACACTGACACGTTTCACGTTCTTCTTCTTTCAGCCCTTAACCAGTATTTAATGATGCGGCGTCATACAACCGTGTACAAAACAGTGTTTTGGGATTTATAATACAGTCGATGCTGTTCTTTTTTTCACAACAGGGTACGTACAGTAAAAAAATGTTACAATGGCGACTGCAAAAATAATACAGTAGTTCAATGAAATGTGGGAGGGTTGAGAGAATTGTATAAAACTTAGCTACCTTTATTTCTTCCGAAGGTTCCATCTTCAGCACCGACCTTAAGTATTATCCTTAAGTATTACCTTACTGTAAAGTAGCTGATACGATCTCAACGAGATTAGGGTAAGTGTTACCTATACACGTGTATACACTCATCTGCTACACATTTGTGTATTTCGAAGTATTTTGTCACACCCCCTTCGGTACCGTGGACCGAAGGGATAATTTCTTCATGTGCCGAAAGCGGACAATTGCATTATTCACCTACACCTTACAGTTTATTGCCATATGTGTCATCACCTGCACCCATAAAAGTGTTGCCAAACGTGGAATCACCTGCACCTATAAATTTGTTGCCAAATGTGGCATCACCTGAACCTATAAATGTGTTACTGATGTGGCATCAACTGCACCTGTAAATGTGTTGCCGAAGGTGGCATCACCTGCACCCATAAATTTTGTTTCCAAATTCGGCGTTACCTGCACCTATAAAACGTAACACCTCTGCACCTAAATATCAGAATCTTAATCCAAAACATAAAATTATCCAATTTAAATATTAATGACACAACACAGCCTATCTCACCAACGATACGAATCTAACACAAACACCTCCCGATTCCGTTGTTTCCAACTGGCGGAAAAATGGTCTTCGGGCCGCCTTGTTCGTATAGTGTCGTACACTTTGAGTCAAAGGGATCTAAGAGTGACAGATATATTCGCGATACGACCCTTTTTGGGGGAGGTCCGCCCCAATTCTCGACTCAGCCTTTGGGCAAAAAGTTGTACGTCCGTGGCACCACGTGTTGCCGAGGTCTAACAAGGATTGCTATGAATCACTTGGGGGTCTTGTCGGGCGATCATGGTTTGTGCTTTCTGGCGATTTTGTGTAACTAAATTGACTTAAGTTTCGTGTACTTCTTCTATTCTACTTATTTCCATATGCTTGATGTAAGTTGATTTATGTATTCCACTTCTTCTTCTCCTTCTTGAAAGAAATTGATATTTTATCTCATCATTACTTATTTATTCTATCATTATAATTATTTTATCTTCTTCCTCTTCTTCTTCTTTTTTATAATAAAAATTTGCTTAATTTCGTTTCGACATACGAAGCGCAGTTACAAATCAAAGGACTTACACAGTCGTTGGCTTCGTAAAGGCATCAGCCACTTGAAGTTGGGTAGGAACTTTCTTGAGAATGACAATGGAGCGGGAAACTAGATCCAGAACATGATGAAACTTGAGATCTATGTGCATATTACGATATGTCGCATTATCTCGAGTTGCAATTGAAATTGCAGCATTGCTGTCCACTTTGATAGTAGTTGCTGAGAATTCGACCGAATAGTCGCAGCGCGATTGATGACACATTTCCCAGAACAACTTGCGAATCCAGGATACTTCCTCTGAACAAGCAGGTAATGCGATATACTCGGCCTCTGCTGAGGACAAGGCGACAATTGTCTGGAACTTACTTCTACAAAATATTGTAGCTGCTTTGATGCTAATAACGAATCCAGTTGTAGACTTACGATTTTCTTTGTCACCACCCTAGTCAACGTCAGCTGCAGCATGGATGCTGTCAAGAACAAGAGAGCGAGTGGACGGAAACTTAATCCCACAATATAGTGCTACAGAAATGTATCGCAATACACGTTCAGCGAGTTGAATATGACAATGGAATGGATAGTGCAGGTGACGGGCGAGAGCTGAAACGGAAAATTTCAGATCCGGTCTTGTACAAGCAGCGAGGTATTATATTCCGCCAACCAATGAGCGGTAATCATGGTGTTCGGAAGGCACAAAAACGGATTAATCATGGAGGCTTGGTTGCAAATCGCAATCCGAGCCTAAAGGGGACAAGACCGTGTTGAACTCTTGTGAACCAAATCGAGCAAGAAGCCGTTCCGAGTATTGGCGTTGGTCAATTTTGAGTGAGGAAGTTGATCGTGTGACTGTCCAGCGAATAAAAGATTTGAGCGTTCCGTACAGTTTTAAATCAAATTATGACGTGATCATATTTTTTAACTGTTCAATGACACTTCGGTCATTTGATGCGAAAGCAATGTCATCAACGACAAAGCTCACTATGATGTATGATTCATTACACATATAAAAATGGAGACGGTGCTCAACTGTTGACTATTGAAAACCCCACTTGGTCAGATCCTCATGAAGTAAGACTCCCCAAATACGGCCAGCCTGTTTTGCACCATCAAGTGACTTGATTAGAAGACAAACGTGACCAGGTACAGCTAAATGACGAAATGAATTCGAAGGCTGTTCCATGATTATTTATACATCTAGATATCCATGAAAATATGCATTTGAATGAGACCGTTACTTGCTCCGATTTAAAGTAGAATGCGGATGCTCTCATGAGTAGCAACTAGGGCGTATAGGATTTGGGGATCATAGTCAGGGTATGTCTATTGAATGTCCCCACGGAGTGTACATCTCGTCTTGAAAACGAATTCGGATCCATTTTCGTCGGTTTTCTTTGCTCTAAACCTCCATTTGAAAGGAACTGGTGGTTGGAGGAGGTTCTTGGTGTGTATTTCTAATTTTCTCGGTGTATAAAAGCAAAATATTCCCTATCTATTGAATCTACTAATTGAGGTTGGGAACAAGCGTCCTTGAATGACCTTAGAAGTGGAGGGCCGTTAGAAATTCTAGCGTGATATTTGTGTGGAATGAGATGACTGTACATTGCGACTGTGTAGATTTGGAGGTCCTTCTCCACTGAATCGTCAGCTTCATCTTCGGATTCCCCGATTGATTTTTGTCTTAAAAGTCCATCTAGAAGACTTGAGATGGAGGGTAGTATATTCAACTTGGTGGGATGGAAGTCTGCCCGTCGAAAAATACGAATATAATTCTTACTAATTATGAATACTGGAATGAGTCTTGTCTCACTCTCAATTCCAATGAAGCGTGAAAGCTAAGATCGTGGAAGGAGCTTTTCCTTGGCACCTGTCCGTGGGTAGTATACGAATGGGTAGCCATGAGCCCCAAGCTCGAGCATGGTGCTAAAGTTGATGATCACGGTCTTGTCCTATTCTAAGATTGGGATCTTATTATTGATAAAAGAGAAGGGGAGTCCGTTTCTCAGCCAATTGGCGTGAATGATTGCCTCTCCCAAAAAATCTTTTGAAATATCAGTGGCAAACAGTAGAACTCGAGCTCCTGTCCAATGCTCCTGAACGAGTCGTTAGATCAGTCCGTTGCTCTCTGATACATACGGTGGAGACATGTTGATGGAAAGAACAGCGTCTTGGAAAACTTTATTGAGCTCTGATGTCATATTCTCTTTTGCTATATCCGATCATAACGTTTTGACACGATACACTTCCACTGAATAATGATTTTCTATTAAGATACAGTTCTGAACGATGTGTGGAAGCTCCCTCTTCAACGTGATGAGACCAATATCCGACTTGGCTGTACGAGGTTCAAATTGATGATAAACGTAAACGTTTCTCACCGAAATGGGGTAGTATGGACCTGACAGATCGAAATGAACCTCGTTGTAAGGCGGTGATCTAGCTTGAATCCTGGAGATCGGTGTCTTCTTAGTCTTGGCAGTGATGCACGGTACACACACAAGAGAGATGATGATTGATCTTGAAAAGTCTGGAACATCGTCGCGCTGTCTTGAGAGATGTATGTAACGTTCGGATGATATATGAATAAACTTGCAGTACCAATACTTATAAGAAGTGTAATCACCTGTGGATTGAGCGCTCATTGCGTTCTTCTCTGGAATAAGGTCACGCGTGAACTTATAACAACTCACAGGGTAAAGAACATCCACGCAAGCAGTTTCAAATATAATATCTTCTTTAGAAAATGATCCAAACTTGAAAAAAAGGCAAGCCTTGTACGGACGAAGTGAGGAAGGCATCAGGGTTTCGAATGATTCTGAAAGAACATTTGCGGCTAGGATGTTTGAGGTGAATTATGTAGTATGGTATGCTTTAGTATTGAGATGAGTCCCGATACATATGAGTACTGTACCCTTTCAAACAATTTGGGAGTTACCATGGGCGACTCGCACAACCTCTGGATTGATGTTCCTATACTCGATAAAACAATATCGAAGATGAAAGAAGTTGTGGGTTGCACTTCAGTCGGTAATGCGCCGTCGGTCTTCTCACTTCCAATTTTTGCGACATTGCTGTGAAACTTTATTTGTGCCATTCATTCTTGGGATTCCTGGAAATGGGGATCATTTGGTGCAGGAGGCGGAGGAATAGCAAAAGTCCGATTGGTATGGGCATAGTCCACAACGGGGTTTTCATCTTGGTCTGAAAAATGTTGCATAGAAAGGCTTTGAGTGAAACGATTCCAACCTTATCCATTGTCATTAGTACCAGAATTATTATTTGGTTTTATAATTCTACCAATTTCATCTTCATTGATACGAAAGTGGCAAAACTTGATAGAATGACCAGGCTTTCCACAATAGTGACGATTTATTTCTTTGTTTCTTACTTGGAGATTTCTACCCCTTCCGGTAATTCCACGACCACGGCTACGGCCACGACTGGAACGTCCATTTCCACTTCCATCACGGAAATTAGGGATGTAACTCTCACTTACATTATCACACTCAGACAAATAGGCCTGTGGAACATTTTCGATTGGTTTCCACTTACCAATATTCTTGTGCCGTTCGATGTTGGCGGAAACTGCTGACGTTATATCATCGAGAGAGGTTGTACTTAATGTGGAAGCCATTGCAAGAGCGTCGAATGATTGAGAAATCGAGCGTATAATCTTCGTACTTAGTCTTGATCGGTGGGATGCTGGTCCAGACCGGCTAGTTAATCCATTAATGACATAAATTTGAGTACATGATCGTCCCAATTTACATCTTCAAAAAACTTAAAGTCTTCAAGCTTTGAATGAAGGTTGGCGACGGCTTGGGTACTAGACATGGAAAAAATTCGTTGCAGTTCATTCCACAACATCTTGGCGGATTTTTCATCATCATCCATAAGAGGGCTAGTTTTCGCCATGTTTGAATCGCCAAGGCAGAGTACAATTGTTGATTTGGTCTTATCGTTTTATTTCATCCAATTGATGTACGTAGTCCCAGAAGTAGTCTGCGGAAAGTTTTTGAAGCAAAAGAGTAGAGGGTCTTCGCGGGGGATTATGGAATATACGCGTCGCTTCCACTGAAAGTAGTCTGAAGGCTTGTTTTGTTTCGAGATTTTGGCGAGTCCAAGATCACGAAACACAACAAGCTGGTGGACATGTTCGAAGCTGAAGCGAATGTCGGTAGGAAGAAAGAGTCTGGTTTTGGATGGGATAGTTTTTTACGGCTGCTAAGCGGTGCTACCACGAGAGAATAGTATAAAACTTAGCTACATTTATTTCTTCCGAAGGTTCCATCTTCGGCACCGGCCTTAAGTACTATCGTTAAGTATTACCTTACTGTAAGGTAGCCTGTACGATATCAACGAGATTAGAGTAATAGTTATCTATACACGTGTACCGAATCATCTGCGACACCTTTGTGTATTGCGCAGTATTCTGTCAAGGGTCAGCCAAACATATATATGCACGAAAACAATAAAAATTTATAATCATAGACGGGTAACTTTTTACAATGGGGGCTTCCAAGTGAGGAAAAATCTATTATTAGCATACTAATTGTGTTTACCGTTCCGATGCACAAGTTTATTGGCACATTCGCGAGTTTTTCAATAAAAGCTGTTTAAAGTTTTTTGAGTCTATTTTGAAATCCTTCGTGATGATCCCCAATAGGGATCATGAAGTGTTGATGGAAAATCCCCATCAACACGTCATTTTGTCCTGGCTGAAAATTCCTACTGTCTTGAAGAACGTGGTTGACATATTGAGATTTTTACTATCGTTTTGACAATTACCCTAAAACTGTGTAGAAAAACAGGGATACACGAAAACACAAGGCAGACTGTGGATGTTTGTAAAACGGGGCTATTTCTTCATTCCGATAATATTGTAATCATGGCAACCAATCAATTCAAAAGGGGGGAGGAACGTAAACGAATTTTCCGAAATGGAGGTGACGCGATAAATCACAACAGGGCAGACTTCGGTGTGATTGAAAGAAACAAATCGAATAGTAAGTAGCATTCAAAAGTAGGACGGGCGATCTGAAAAGTATTTGGAAACGACCAACCTGTACATTTAACAGGATGTAGCACGGGACTGTCACTAACCATCCTGTTCTTCCTTGTCGACACTTGTTCCAAAATGGATTCTGTTATAA
>JAULBU010025010.1:0-18045 GCA_032358235.1 Odonthalia washingtoniensis
CGTTCCCCTAATTGTCGTTCCCCTAATTGTCGTTCCCCTAATTGTCGTTCCCCTAATTGTCGTTCCCCTAATTGTCGGTCCCCTAATTGTTGATAGAAGAGTTTTTTGAAATTTGACATCATAACTTCACTAAGGTACAACATTGAAATTGGGCTTTCCCATATTTTCAATTTACGTTTGAAATAAAGTGATGTCCAGTAAAGTTTTACCTTCTTGAAAGCCCACTCAATAGTGGTTCTTAGTGATGACATTTCTGTGTTAAAAGCCTGTTTCTTCGGTGTGAGGTTTGAACATTCAAGAGTTGTTTCCAGATATCACCGGTTCTTGTAACCTTGGTCACCTTAAATACAGTATCTTCTTCCATTGTTCTGGAATGATACAGGTAATATTTGTTCTAATCTGCTTTGTATATACATATACCATTCATGACATCTCCCAACCACGGGTCTACGTATTTGAAACAACATGCCATCTGTCGTTGTTACAGCTTAATATTTTAATTCAATTTCACGTTTGTGGCCATTTTAGCAATCATGTTGCATTGCATTTGAACCTGGCCAGGCCATCCCAATTACAGTAACATCAATGAAACAGACACAATTAAGCAATGCAGCAGTTGTCTCTTTTATTGCTTCCGCAAATTCATCCAGATTGACTGGATGCACGTCGTTTGAAAATTTAAAATCAACCCAGCATATGTTTCAGATAGATCTTCGCATGTATTCGAGACGATTTCTGGAATTTGTGGCGTGTAACGAAAAATAGTTTTTCAAGGCCACACCGTCATGCAAGTGATGACAAGTGACGCAGTAAGACGGCAGTACTGATAACGGTATCTACTGCATATATTTGTTTCGTACTGTAGGTACGATCTGTAGTACCTATGACTTCTTCTATCTTCATAAAGTCATTTCTTTTGAATATATACAGATCAAAGAATTATCGATCTGTCATTTTGTTGAATACAGTTCTGAACTGACGTGAGCTGATGGTCGCTTCGCATAATAAGTATCTTTCTTGCCTATGTTTAAAATGATCATAGTAATTGACGTACTGCATAAGTGCTTTGCTGTTAACTCTGTGCGTTTCTATTGTGTTGGTACTACGTCTTTTCGTTAAGACGGAAAGTGTAATTTTGAACGCTGTAAATCTAATACCATTTAGATGTTTTGTGTGATCTCGTTGCCTGTGCGATGGTTCCATGACTTCAATTAATATGTGATGCAGGAACGGGAAAGAAGTTTTAAGTGAATTGAAAAGTACGGCATTCAGTGCGGTGAGACGGATGACTTTAGATGCGACGAGACGGATGGCGGTGGCCTTTCAGATTTCAGATTTTATTTTACAGTTAAATTAAAAAAGAAAGGGGGCATCAGAAAAAAACACCGCGATACACGCATCAACCTGTTGCGTGTAATTTCTACACAATACGGAGGTTCAAACATAACTTTTGTTATTTTGCAGAAAGTAAGGCGTAAACAGATTTCTCTACTTGCTTCACAACAATTCATAAAAAATTTTCAATCACTGTATTGTGGAATATAGTGAACATATAAATTGAGAATTTTCGGTGGCGTAAACCCATTATTTAACCCTTTAAGGACGGTGAGGTGTATGACAGTTCTTTAGCCAGTTTAGTCGGAATTTGGATCCAACGGGAAAACATCATAAAAGTAAGTGAAATAGTTAACTTATTTTTCACAATAAGAAAATATGAAATTGCAAAAGAAAGTTGATTGGCACTGTTTCGAAAAAGTTCTAAGTTTTGAAACGAATTCTGAAACGGCAATAAACCTGAAAATTCAAAGTTGTGTTATTAGTAGTGCAAACTGCATTACGTGCAGTTGATAATGAGATGCAGACAGACTCTGGTTGGATTGGTTGTAAAGGGATATATTTCGCCTGAAAATATGAGATTCATGTAAAAATCTCCTCCTGCCCTTGACTGTAGAAAAACCGCAACGGAAGGCGTAAAATTTCAAGCGGAGAAGGAGATGTTCGGGAAGTTGCGGGAAAAAATGGGAGGCGAGCGAGGAAAATTTTAACGGTACGTGGAAGGAAGCATCATCTGTGCAGACAGAATCAGAGTATATATCTAAATATGGGGCTGGCGGAACCGGTGAGAAGCATTCGGGGAGTTGGGCGGAAAGTCCCCCGTTGCGACTAATTGTAGAACGTGTGTAAATAGGGGTTTCGGAGAAAGTGATGGTGTGCACGATGGTGGTTGGGAGAGTAAGACGTGGGGAGATACTGCTGAGCTCTAGAAACAAACCCAGTAAAAGATATTTCCGAGCACACAAAGGAAAGGAAAATGTATGAAAATTCAGATGCACCAGATGTTGTACAAAATGTAGACTATTGTAGCGAGAAAGTATCAATAGGCGCTGCGTCAAGTGGTAAAGGACGTAATAAAAGTGTGGAGGTGAGTGAAATTGATGGTGGGGATGATGGAAGTTGGCAGTACGGGACATGCGGCGATAGTGGGAAGCATGGGAATGAATATGATTCACCAAGAATAATGGAAACAAGAAACCGAACGAGGTCAGATGCGTCTACACAATCACTGAACTATGTAGAGTTTTTTCAGAGCATCATTCAGGAACCCTGTAGTACTACTAGGTTGGTGAAACAACCTACAGAGCGGCGCTTAATAAAAAAAGGGATAGAAGAAGAAAAAAAGTGGTGCACTTCATAAGGTTTAAATGAGACTGACACTAGAAAATAGCATTGAAACAGGGAGTGAAGAAAAGATTGAAGTATGCAGTACTTGTGGTGGTTTTACATGTTATTGGATTGAAAGCGGAACTGAAATTATAGAAAAAACTAAAGCTGCAATTATTGAACAAGATTTGAATGAGATGAACAGAAATTTTATAAGAAAAAAAGCATATAAATTCTACATATTTGAGAGGTGCGGAATTTTAGGGAAATACAATCGTATCAAGTTGCCAGGTTGTGCATTAAAGGAAATTCGGCATCAGTGGCCAGATGCGAATGGTAGTTATGTGGGTTTAAAGACCAATAATTAGCATGGAAATTGATATGTTAGTGAATGTAACATATGAAAACAGGGTCACAATTGTGAACTATTTCGATAAATGAGATGAAGCAGGTAAATGGAGGTATGTGCCTTAATATGCAATGGTGACTGGAATCTGTAATTCGAACTACAGATTACTGTTACAAGTATTACAATGTCTCGTTTCTTGTGAAGGATATTCTTCTTTTTATGTGGTATAATGCCAATTAGGGGAACGACAATTAGGGGAACTCGTATTTGTAAAGTTAGTTATATCTTCGGTCAGTTTGCACACACTTTTTAAAAATTGAAGAGGTTTACTGTTTACGTGTTATGTTTATTACTATAAAAGATTAGACGATGATCGGATAGATATATATCGTAGACATATAGGAAAAAAGTGCTTGTCATCCAGACGACCCTATTGCCATTAGCCCCTATATTCACCTATTATATATGTAATCAATTGTTTCGTTGATCTAAGTGTAGATGCATCATTATTTGATTCAGTAGTTGATTATCATACGTGTCAGGAGTAATTTACTGAAGCATAACACAAGATGTGTTTGCAAACAGCATGCATTTCCTCCAACAGGTATGGGGAATTAATAATTGGTCTTTGCTTCCAAGAAGTTGCCAGTGAATCCAAAAAGTATCCTCCCTCTTCGTCAGGGATATCTGTGCTTTTGATTAGCTTCATAGTTGAAAAATGAACTTTTTAAATAAAATCGTTTTGTACACCGGCATCATCCAAGCGAACCAGAACTGGAAGAATCTCCGCAACTGCTTTTCTCACCAGATCATTTGGATGGAATTTGAAAAGTTAGAGAGCGGTATAGGATGTTGGGGGACCAGGAATACTTGTCATGAAAGACACTTGCTCCATATGAGAATCCTCATCTGAAAGTGTAAACTTTGTCTGATGAGATGGCTGTGACAACTGAGGAGTCAGGGTACTAATCATAAAGTCAAACACTTCTGACATTGCAAGGTTGAGACAGTAGAGTTAGCCCGAATAACGACAGTTTTGAGAATTGCTTGCATACCACGGACGCCTTGTTCACGAACTGAACAATCTCGGTTCAAAATAACATCCCAGAGTGCAGTTCATAAATACTTTGGTACTTCAATACAAATTACGGCGCTTTTAAAACACTGGCTAACTCGGTAATGACAATTGCAGTGCGAGGTTGATGAGGCTGATGTTGATGATGTTGATTAGAGTGATGATGTTGATTATTTTGATGATGTTAATGATGTTGGTGATGTGGATAATGTTTATGATGTTGGTGATGTTATTGATGTTGATTATTTTGATGATGTAATTGATGTTGGTGATGTTATTGATGTTGATTATTTTGATGATGTAATTGATGTTGGTGAGGTTGATGATGTTGATGATATTGGTGATGTTGATAAGGTTGATGATGTTGGTGATGTTAATGATGTTGGTGATGTTGGTTCTGTTGATGATGTTGATGATGCTGATGATATTGGTAAAGTTATTTATGTTGATAATGCTGGTGATATTTCTGATCTTGCTGATGTTGATAATGTTGATAATGTTGGTTATGTTGTTGGTGATGCTGATGAAGGCAGAAAATGCGAAAAAATCTGAGTTTCAACCAGCCGTCTATTGCAAACCTGGAAAATGACAAGCTTAATTGCCATTAATTAACGCTCTTACCGAATTCACACAATGTGAGATTTTTGATGAATGTACGGATGATGTTTTTATTTACTTTTACTTTTGGTGTTTTTGATTAAAAAAAAGTTTTAACATTGTCTTTTTTACTTTTGGTGTTGGGTGTTGTTGATGATTAATAAAAAGTTGTAATATTGCTGTTTTCTGTACGGAATTGGTAGCAGCTTTATCAATGACCGCTGGCCTCTCATCGATTAGAAGAGTAGGTGGTGTTTCCGATAAAGCGGTAGGCTTTTGATCGTCAATTGCCTCGTCATCTACATCTTGAAAGTTGTCCAGATCTAAATCATCACCCCACTCACCCACAGGATAACATTGTAAAGGACATGATGTACTGCTATTACTCATACATATTCCATGTGCTGTGAATTCATGTGTCCCTCCTACACCAGAAGAATGTCTTACGTTCATACCATTCTCGTTAACCAACCAGTTGCTTCAGAAGCCTGTATTAAACTCATTCTTCTGTACATAGTTGCGCCCTTCAACATTTCCACAACACATTCCAAGAATAACATATCACTTGCACCAGGTATCGCCATAGTTGACGCAGACGACCGTTTGCCAAACCCATTACCAAGAACATTCATAAATCTCTTTGTACCTATAGTAGATGATTGCATCGATGATGCATTATACGATATTGTATTCGTATAATATTGTGCGTTCGTCGGATTGTAATTAAATTAATCTGTATCTTCATCCGTCAATGCATCTTCGTCAGACCCACAACCGTCACGACATTTCCATTAATCGTCAGAACAGAGGTCATCAATGTTGGTGATGAGAGGTTTGGTAGGGTCAGCAGAGACGGTCGGTTCACTTGCAGGGAGCGGGGAATAGGCAGTGGTATGAGCAGGGTTGTGGGTTTGTCCGGCTAAATCTTAAAGATGGGAATTCTTTTGCATTAGGATTGGTGTAAGGTGGAGTGTAAGTTAGAGAACAAGATGGTGAGAAAGGTGAAGACTGACGAAGTGGTGGAGGGGAAGAAAAGCAGAGAGTCAAAGTATCCCTTTCAACTTCTCTTTCCGATGACCTTCCAGTAGACATGTCTCCAGGTAAAAGTAACGTAGTTGGTTAATGATGTTGCTTTTGTTGATATTCAGCTACTGGGGCTGTTTGGACAGTTTCGGAGGATCGCAGGTGGTGGTGATGGTGGAGATTGGAATGCATGATATTTGGTTGGCGCAGACGACATGAGAGTGAGTATCCTTTCACGGAAGATGGACTTGATGCGTTAACTGTGAGGCGAGAAGGAGACGCATAACGATGAGGAAAAATTCGGTTGGAATTGACAACTAGGACTTTCTTTTCTCTTTTTAAGAACCCTACACGTTTATACTGTATATGACGTTCCTGTAATAATTTTTACCTTTTTTGTAAGGTTTTTAGAAATCGGGGATGTAAACCGTTTCCGGACTTATCAAAACAAAACCTATTTGCATTGTCTTGTCTTTTATGATGAATAGGGACATGAACATCATGACATGAACAGGGCTTCCTCATTTGCACCGTGGTGATATGATTTTCAACCTTACGCAGTCTGCCCTAACACTTTTTTCAACGTTACCGTAACAACTCCGCCAACTGTCCAGACTTCACAAATACATTACAAAAAATGGATTTGTTCGTTTTGTATCCAGTCGGTCATCATTTATCTCAATAGGGATCGAATATCTGAACACCTCACTTCCTCAGCGATAGTACAGTTCATCTATTCCAATTCTACTACGCCATAGGTGTCCAGATATCATCCACCAATATTTTTTTATTGGCCTTTCCTATCTGAACACCTCACTCCCTCAGCGATTGAACAGTTCATCTCTTTCAATGCTACTATGCCATCGGTATAATAATACCGATAACAAAACGAAATTCATGAAAACAGATACCTCAACTTGTAACTTTATTACCATATTATTTGCAACGTGCATAAATTTATGATTAGATAGTAACAGAAACTAATACAATTATGAAATCATGTATACGAATATCAGAAAAAATTTCATATTCACTAAACCATACGAGGAATGAACAATATCAAAACTCGTTATGTGAAGGTTAAACAAACATCGTAGAAGAGACATTTCGATATATTGCTTTTCAACAACATTGAACAGATTTCAATGCTGATGAATGTGCATCCAAATGAACGGTAATTGTAACAGTTATAGCGGCTACTCCTGGAGTATATGATGTAAGGAGAAGCGAGAGTCACATTTATTTTATGAGATAAAAATATGATTACAACTTTCCAACACAATGTGGGGACATACATTTTCTAAAATACTGCGTTATAGAATAATATAACTTCTTCCAGTCAGAAGAGTGAAGAGGAGGAAGTTCCAACAGCAACCATCACGACATATCGAACAGTTGGTGGAACAGTTGGTGTACAGGACACACTTATCCCATTTTACTTAGGTAATGAATCAAAAATATGTATGGCAGTTGAAGAATGTCATTTTGATTCAGGTTGAATGGCATCATCTCCACGCGTCTCTATACATAAACAAATTGAAAATCTGTTGAAAACCATCAAATAGTTACATCTTTAACGTAAGTACTACCATACTATGAATGGATATTATGACCACTACGACATGTAAATAAAACCGTCATTTCATTTTATACCTTCAATGATTTTCAAGACCTTTAAATGACGGTAACAATGAACAGACGAACAAACTAAATGTCTTACAACAACATGAAACATACATAAACTTTGTAGTACCGATCACTGCAATCAAGAATAGAACAAATTGGGAGGCAATAATAAAAAATTAGGTACTCTTGTCATTAAGTGATTCCCATGGTATCTTACATTTCTCAATATTAGTTACGCATTTCCACCTTCCTCTTCCTAGTAATCTTTCCGACCAAGCTTTCCTCTGTACTCAACAGCTTTCCATTCACCTCCTTCTTTCTTTCCTCCAACTGGTTTCTTCTGTGATAAAACGTAAAACAATTTACATGGAGACCTTTTTGACACTCAGAACAACCATACGACGTCCATTTTGATTTCAATTCCGCATCCACCATCTTACATAAATACCAGTGTGTGGTTTTCTTGTTTGTGTTTTCCAACAGCATATGCGTTTCCAATCCATTAAGCGGTTCATGTTCTTGAACATTACGTATGTTTGGGGCCACATTCAAATTTTTTCTTAAGGAATACCTTCTCAATGACAATTCAATGTACGGTTGCACCATCTGAACAGCTACTCTGCGTTTAAATTCTATTACGGAATAGAGAACCTCGACCGTTACTACTATACTTTGTAACACTTTGAACCCGTTCTGCACCGAAGCGTCCAACAAATACGTAAATATCTACATTGGTACTCATTTTTCCTGTCTCATCGTGCAATTCGTGGATCTAAATTGATCAAAACTATCCACAGAATTCATAAAAAGATTTTATGGCACAATACCACACGGTACTTGTAACGTAGTTCTTGTCATGGACTCAGTACGCAACCATCGCTGCAACGGGGCAAGTCCATGCACGCATTTCAAAGTAAAGTCACACATTCCCTCAACATCTTTACGCGGTGTGTCTGCCAAAGTTGTTGTAGAAAACCACTACCTTGTTGTCCTTGAAGGCAATGTAACAAGTACCTTCGGCCTTTGTCTGCTACCGTTTCTCTCTTTTGATTTTTCAAGCGTATGTACAAGTAACCACGAGTCCCTTTCAGATCTTGTCATCATGTCTATATCCTTCTTCAAATCTGGGCGATTAACAGCGTCCAAAATGTTCATGCAAACCGTTCCAAGCATTTTCGCTTCACTGTCGGTCATAATTAATAGTTGTTTCGCACACGTATGTCGTGTGTAGACATTTTGTGTGACATACAGTCGTCCGCAAGCTGTTGGGTGTACTTTTGTTATATGCGCCATTTTTAAACACCATAATGTTGACGCTCTGTACTTTTTCACCAGTGGAATATCCATTTTTTGTTTATAAACTGATCTAAGCTCGTGAAATAACGTACAATAACTTACTGGTTGCTGAATTCCACTCTAATTTCTCTATGATGGTTAGTCCATATTGAATTCAAGTACGGGATGTCCCAAGCTACCACCAAGTACTAGCATATACCAAATTGGACTGGTTTAGACTTAATATAACAGCGAGCGCAAGTTCTAGCTTTACATATAATCGTGTTCTCCTCTCAAGCGCTTACACAGACCGACACAGCCACTGCTGCACAATTCTTCAAGAAATGATCGCACATTGCTCTTGAATGCCAAACTAGATCCAGAACATCCTCCTCATGCCTATACAGCGGATATAACTGGCGTAATGCACTTATTTGGAGGAAACGGTCTCTACTCAGAACCTTTTTGAAATATTCATTCCCATAGAACGTCTCCAACGCTCAGTAGTCTTTCAAATCATTCAACTTTGTAATTGAAACAGCAACTTCAAGCCCGAGATATGAGTATAATTCTTCAATACTTATTAAATACATTTCGGAAGATTTTCATTTTCGAGCCATGTTTGCATTGCTCCACTAGCGTACGCATTCAAATAACGAGCGGTGTATGAACATGTGGAACAGTCCTATTTCTTTATGATTTCTGTATGAGGTAGTATCCGAGCTATTTTGAAGTACATGTAGTTTCGTTCGGCCTACCCATCTTCGAATATATTCTACGTTCGTACTAAGGCTGGTTCTCTCTGCTGGTTTCAACTCAGCAATGTCAAACTCTTCAATGTCTTCCATTTCATTTATCGGTTCTTCGCATGGACCCGATTCTTCGTTGTTACATTCTTCATCGGTGAGGTCCAAAGAAATAGCAGTATTTTCGAAAAATTAATAGAAATGGTTAGTTTCCCCCCTTTCTTTACTGTGTATGTAGAAATGATTTACTTCGTCTCTAAAAAATGATATATATCGCCCACCCCTGTTTTCGTTTGAATTTTTTCTGTCTCTTTCTAGCAGAAAAGTTTGCGTCCTGCTGTTCTTCGCATTACTTTTCTGCAATATGTTTTGTTTCTTTTTTTGGTCGAGTTATTTCTTCCATTTTTTACTTTCAAGTTTGTAAAGTTTAACCTTTTCAGATTTTTGTCAATGTTATTGCAGACTATGTGGCCTTCTTCCCGAATTGAGGTGCGGTCCGGATGTTTGTCATCGGGGGGTTTGATGTTTTTAAACTGTAAGAGACGGTTTTTTCCTGCCTCTTTATAACTACCAGTTTCAGTTTTCATGGCGTACCCTATTTTGAACCTTTTTTTTGGCGAAAGTTGACATCTCGCGCGTGAAGTGACCATTCCGTTCTCCGGTTGTCACAATTTTTCTTTCCAATCACCATTTGCACTACCTCCGATTAGGTACTTCTCTACTACGCACACTGCCAAATCATCAGAACCCGACGGACGGTTCGGAACGTGCATGCCAAATCACAAAATTCTAACTCCACCCCGACTGTACAAATTTCCCAATGTACAGTGCGCTTTTCAGCTTTTTCATTCGCTGAACGGAAAAGATATTTTATTCCAGCCACTCTGTGGCCTCGATTCCAATATAGCTCATCAGCCATGTTGCGCGTACAGTTTACAAAACATTTCAGAGTTCGCTTACTGTTGGCAGGAACATGATTGATTGTCCTCCACAGGCCCGACACAAAGGCCTTTAACAAATCGCGTATGTTTCTCTCTTCGCTTTCAAGCCACTTTTCTCCCCGTCCTTAGAGGGTTAATGATCCTTTTCGGATACATCTCTCGAAAAGTATTGATATAAAAATTGAGAAACAGTATAAGTTTTAGAAACTCGAGCCAACGAGAATGTGCCACGTCTACTACAATAGGAAACGCTAATAATAGTACTGACTAACCACAGCCATGAAAAGTACTTGAAATAAGCAGCAGAGTGATCAAAAAGTTTGTGAAATACTAATACGTAATGCATACACTTTAAACGGATTCGGGGGTGCCCTTTTCTTAGTGGGGTATACCGCTTCACATGAATTGATTGAGGAAACGATGATGAAATATCAAATTGCCTTGACTTTTTCATCCTGATAGAGATGGATATCCACCCACCCACATGATCGCATTTCTCTATCGCTTCATTAACTTTCATTTTCCGCATAGATTACAATCGACTTGGGTAACCAAAAGATTAAGACCTAATGCATTTGGAAATGAAGTTCGAAATTTCAATATCTTGTCACTATTACGTATTGCTGCAATACTCATTGGTGAGTGTTTGTACTACGGCGTTTGTTTCATGACATGTGGAAATGGAAATTGACAATGTTAGTCATTGATTATATGGCAATTAAATTAAACTCTGTAGTCAAAGTTAGATCAGGAGGAAGTAAATCTTTCAGAATGTAACACTTAACCATAGGAGGTAACGGGAATCGAACATAGTCGTTTGCGATGGCCAAAGCTTGTGTGACTCATCATATTCGAGGTGTAAATAAGAACTGCGTTCTATTCAAAGCGATTTCATTTAATTTCAAAAAATGGCATGATAAACAATGAACAAATTCAACTCAGTGGTATGTAAAAGAAAACCAATATGGTCCATAAATTAATAGTACATGATGATGCTAGATTGGACGGGAGTAATAAAATAATGGGAGATTCTGTGCATAGGACGGTGAAAGTAGTGCTTTCGACACTTTTGGGATGGTGACGTAAAAAATAATTAAAATTTTCAATATTAAAAGTCCCCTTAAACACACCCCTAAAATGATTTTCCGGCCCATAAACATTGTGAAAACACTACTTTCGCCGTCCCAAGCGCGACATTATCCATAAAATAATATAGTTAAGCAAATGAGGAATCAACCTCAGGCAGAAATCGGAGCTGAATCCTTTTCAGAATTCTGAGACACAATCTTACTGGGAACAGAGGGTGGATTCTGCGGCGCAGTCCTATTAGGAATAGTGGACGGGAATGATACTGGAACAGTTGGAAGTTTCAGGGATACAGCTTCATCATCCTTGACAACGTCAGATATAGAATCGTCATCGGACACCACTTCCGTCGTACTGTTTCCATTGTCGACATGCTCGTCTTCTTTACGGACGTCCTCTTTTTCATTTCCGGCAGGCATGATTGCTTCAACGTTCGAAGACGGCCCTTCAAGCAAATTCGTAGGGCGCGGTACAGGCATCAGTAATTTATCTTCACTCATGTCCAATCCAAGTAGCAACTTATGCACGGCGACGGATTCAGCCCGGATGTCATGCGTAGCTTGCTCAATCGTTCCTAAATGAGTATTGTTGGCCATCCAGAATGAATGATGCGCGCATTGCAATACAGCTTCGTGCTTCTGGAACGCTGAGCGCATACGTTCGAGAATCGCTGCAACCTTCTCGTCTAAACCTTTTTGTGCTGTGTCCAATTTCTCGACGTTGCGCGTAAGTTTATCTGTATGCTTTCTATTGGTGTTATTCTTGCGTTCTAAACGGTCAACCTTCTTTTGATAATGAGCTTTCTCCGTGTAGCACTCCTCCACTTTGTTGTACTCCGCCTGGATCGACTTCAGCAGTTCCAGGTACTGGTCGAGAACAGAAACAATTTGTTGGTGTGGCGCTTCCTTCGTGTCGGTGCGGATAATTTCTTTCTGGACATCGCGTAAGTTTTGCGCTACCTCCGCTGCATAAGATTGCACTTCCCCAGATTGAGGGAAGGAGTTCGACAACGATTGAGTGAAGTCGCGTTGTTGACGGGCAACGGCTGTCCACGATTGACGAGTGACTGAAATGGATTTACTGAGGCGCTTGATGGCTCCGTTGATGTCATCGAGACGGCGACGAGTGTCAACAAATTCCTGGTTCAGCCCGGCATTCAACTGACCCTTTGTGGTTGTGGCTTTGTTGAGAGCACGCTTGGTTTTCCCGGCTATTTCAGACATGTTGTCGCTGTTTGTTGATATTGATATGGACGTGTTCGTAAAGGAGGATTTACGTTTCAGTGTAGAATTAATTGGGTAGACGAAGTAGTTGTAGTGGTATGCTGTGTGACTTGGTAAAGGGGAACGTTTCGAAAGTCGCGATACGGTGGTGCTTTTTATACAGGAATTTCAATGTTCTACATTGTTGAAATGGTTAAAAAATGGTGGGCACTGTTGTCGATACCGAGTAAAACATGGTGGAAAGGTGGATTCGACGGTGTTTTCTCAATAAAACTCAAGATTCCGTGTTTCTAGACAGGTAAATGTGGCTTTCGGTCAGCCTGGTAAATATTTATGAAGTTGCTTACATTTTGAGGGAATGTTGTAGAAAAACATCCTGCATTTTTTTAAAATTTTTTTGTTTTTGAAAACAACCAGTGTAGACTGACATTGCAAATTGATAGTGTTTTGAATGTGAAAAAGCAATTCACAGTTGATTATTTTTATATATTTTTTTAAAACAAATATATATTGCTATTTTCTTTTAAACAAATAGCAATTTTAAAAAATAAAATAGCAATACTTTTTATTTTAAAGAATGTACGGTCTGCCCCTATTTTTACTTCTTTTTTTGAACAGGCCTCGGGCAAAGTCTACTGTACTCATAGACGTTAACGCACTGCTGGCGCTTGGTGGATCGATCAGACGATTTTTGAAAACGTGGAAAATCATTCGTTTTGCAGTCCACGTTTTAACGATGATGTCCGCTGAATGATGGTGCGCTGTCGATTTCCTCAATTATTATCATCCAATTAAATTTGAAGAATCTTCCAAGAGAAGAATCAAGACAAATTGTGTCTTGATTCGTCTCTGGAGAATGTGCCCGTGGAATGGTGTTAGAGGTTACTGAACAGCTGCACCACCTATTCCAAACTTCGATCATTCTGTACCACCTGTATGATGATAATAACACTTGTGACTTACATTAATTAGTAGCAATACTATTGTTTTAATATTGTTGAAAGGAAGCGCTAAGCTAACAAAAGAGCCGAAAAGCGGTACGTATCTTTAAATTCTAAATGAGGAGAAGGAAGGGACCGATTCGACGACACTCCTCTGCGCCTATGTGCTGGTCCCCCCGTTGAGCGAATGTGACTAAGAATAATGATGTCTCGAGTAAAGGGGTCGATGTGCATTCAGACGGAGGCACTCGAGCAGAGCTAGCGTTAGTTGGATTCGAGTACACGCACAGTCGGCAATACGTCAGTCGACACGTGTATGTCTGGCAGTGGCCGAGCCGATGTCCGGCAGTCGCCTAGTGCATCTCTCGATATCCTACAAATGATTTAATAATTATTGAGGTGCTAACTTACATTATTATAGTTATCCTAATTATAATTATTTTATTTCATTATTTATTGAGTCGCTACAGTATGATTCAAACTTTTCATCCTTTCAAACTATGTTTCATACAAGACATATGCCAACAAATTTGATCCAGACCCCTCATAATCGATCAGATGTCGGATATAATTGATCCCACGCCCAAGTCCTTCTTCTGCATATCATTGTTAGGCTAGAACTACACTGGAGACAAACCGAAACGCTATTTCTCTTGTTACTGTAACTGTATTATTTGAAGACCAAGTAAAGAGGATGCAATTATTTTAATAATTTTTAATAATTTTTTTTAAAAACATAAACATTTTAAAAAAATAAAAAGGATAAAAAAGTTATATAAAAATATGGAAGATTTTATCTTTCTTCTTGCTCTTTAACGGTGCGTCTTATCACCATTCGCACCACCCGTTCTGTTATGATTAGCGGGGATTGTTGTTGAATAAGAGTGGACATACAAGTTGCACAAGGGAATAAACTCACCCTCGATATAAGAATGTGCTCGGCAGAAACGGCTCTATTCTTCCACGGGGGGTATTCATCTTGTGGAGCTAACTGTAATGCGGTTTCATTACACCAGTGTTGTAATGAAACTGCAAGGAACACCATGTCATGGTTTTCTGTGGCCCTCATTTTTATCATTTTAAATATTTTATCTAATCCACATTATATCAATATTATGAGGGAGAGTCTTTGTCCAAAGTCTGGCAACTGCGATTGGCGTGTTAGCTGTTCTACTATCACCCACAGAGAGATATTGGAACGTTCTCAATCCACGATAGGAACGTTACAATTTCGGCAAGTTTCAAGGTCTGAAACATTCGTGAACCACTGAATGCTCGACTGAAAATGTCGTTCCATTTGAAGCATGGAAACAATTAATGAAAAGCAAAGTAGTGGAAATATTTTAACTAAATTACATGGTTTGAGGTGAACATGTCCAAGTGTGACATGCATTTAGGTTCAATTTCGAGTTCTTATGTAAAGTTTAGAATAAACCAAAAATTTAAACCATTCTATGGCATCACCAACTTCGTGGACCCATTCCAAAGATATTCTTATAAAGAGCACACTTATATCGAGGCTTGACTGCAAAGCCTCACAAAAAGTATAACTTTTTAATATTTACTTTTCACAGCATCTAGTTGAAATTCGTGGTTGAAGTTCTTGTTGAAATGGATTATGAAATTATAGTGATGGTTCCATTTATTCTTTCTTGTCTACCATGTAGAACTCAAGCGTTAGCTATATGCAAGTTAGGCCCATTATCCACAACCTCATAAACTTGAAAATGGTACAGTTTGACCATCCCAAAAAAATTTATTGTCAAAATTTGACAACCCAAGGTTTGGTGGTCAAATTGTACTGGGCAAAGTTGAAAAAAACGGTCCGAAATTCAAAGTTGATTCTTTTCCTTATACATTTCCTCCTTCCGTATCATCATATGAAAGTACATACCCTGTCAACAACACCGAGATGCGACGTCACCAATCTTGTTGATCATTTGCCACGCCCAACTACCACAAAAAATCAAAAGGAGAGTGCCGTTCGAATGATACGACCAAGATGGTTAACCACGTCAGCTGAATCGTGGTCACCACGGCCAATGAAACCCACAGCGGAGCATTTGAGAGAAGTAGTGCGAATAAACGAAACCAAGACCAAACAATTGGTCGTGGAAGAGATGTGTGAAATAGTTGGAGCACCATGATATCGCTGATGGTTTGCTTGTGTCCTCTGCAAATAATATCTAAAGGACGGCCACGCCTCCAGATGTCACACCCATCGATGCTGTGAGTAATGAAATGAGTGGAAATGAAATTCAAAGTGGAAAAAATGCTGGTGCGCTGGTGACACATGGATATGGTGGGTAAATAACGAACAATCAAGAAAATGAGGCAAATGTGCCATGCACTAATCAACCTACATCGAAACTGAATTGGTCACGAATTAGATGTGTTCCCAGCATGATTAACACCTTTGTATATATGAAGGACGAGTTTTTAGTGCGGGAAAAACGTTGGAGAGATTTCAACTGAATACACACGAAGTTTACTGGTTCTGGAGGCGTACAGCGCGAACACTTTTAACACACTACGAGTATCTTAGTTGGACTACAAGTTTTTTATTCTTGATGGGAGTTATGCCAAGAAAGTTAGCGAACTCGACCCTTTTCATCGCGATGGTTACACTGTGACACAAAACAAACTAAAAGACGACTTTTGGAACTTGTGAAGTGTGTTAACGCGGACATTTAAGAACTTCTAGAAATCTGGCATGGATAAAGCAAACAAAGATACAGAAGAATATAATGTGAACGAAGAAAAGGAAGTTTACTCAAGTAACTTCTATGACTTTTGTCGTGGATACCGATGTATTTTCTACTGGTATTTCTGTTGCTTGAAATTCAGCAATAACAGTAGAAAAGAAATAGGTCTCGTCAACGAAAAAATGGTTCTAATGACAGAATCTTCACAGCATGATGGAGATTCAATTTCCAAATGTGCGACACCACGTTTGTCAAGAAAGAGATCCGGTCTTGACAAAATCTTTGAAATAGATGCAACGCCAATTAAATATGAGATCACAAAGGAGAAACAGTCTCTGAATCGTGTCAAACGGCAGAAATGCGAGTCGGAGACTTACACGTTAATACCAAGAGTATGTAGATCTTTACGCAGCTCACAGTAACAACACGATTCCACATTTTCTAAAATCAGTTAATCAATCTCGAATGAATCGCATTGAGATACAAATGACAGAACTTGTGACAGTTGCTGAACAATATTCTGCTTCAGCGAGATCAAATCCCTCATCGCACGCTCCGTCTCCCGCACATATAAGTGCGACTAACACCATGCATGAAACAACCCAGCATGAAACAACAAAGCATGATGAAAATGACAAGTTTCCTCTCCCAGAAAAGGAACCGGAAATACCAACGGACTAGGTGGTGTCGAAAAGTACTAATTAAAGATCAACTTTATTGTCTCCTATGAGGTCTTACAAGACCTTCAGATCTTACTAAGTCTTCTAGCTCAATTCAGAGTGAAATATCTGCTTTCTTTTTAACTTAACAACTGTGAACACTGCAATTTATGCATCTACACTCCGAGTGCATATAGTACACTGGTGAGCCACGTACATATAATGTTGGTGAAAGTAATGACACCGCTGGTGTTACTTCTGCCATACCTTCTGCTTTCAATTCTTGTTCCAAATCCAGGCGTCTGTCTATGCAGTAGTTTTGAAATCTTATGAAACAAACTATAAGTGCTGCAATTTTGCAAGGCTTCACTTCAAGTCTCCGTCAAAAAACTCCTGACCGTCTTATCAGTTCACTGAACGTACACTCCACATTGATACGAAGTGAACTTTGTTCAAAATTTAAGTTGTCATTCGTTCCTGAGACAATGATAGTGCGACTGCATGTAAAGGAACTATCGCCAAGTTTGAAGAACTGTTTTGGTAATTCTCCTTTACCTATACGATAACCAAGGTCGGTTGTCGACAATGCCAGTAACTCATGAGTGGTTGGAGTGCAGATCGGATGAAATATAATTATCTTTCGATTTTCATCCGATATATTCATGAGAAGTAAACCTAACTTCTACTTTCGTGCCCAATAATATCTGTTTGGATTCAATACAGATGAACCTGGAATTTTCGTCCATATAACGCATCCATCCAGTGCACCGACGGTTCCTCTTATTAAATTACGTCTTGACTTCATTGCAAAAACTTCCTCTAGATTTTGCAGATTTAAGGTGTCGGTAATGTAGAGCTCAATACGGTACAGCTGATTTATGGTACCGACAAATTTCCATAGCGACCTGTAGGATTCTCTGACAGATATTACAAAGTTACTTTGTATATCCCAAACCTTTCCTCCAGCCAAATATCGTAGAGTCAATGCTAACAGAACTTCCGCACAGATCGGGGATCCACATGATCTGACTGCCATATCGGTGTTGTCCGCCGTGATGTATGGTCTTATTTCTTCAAGAAGATTATTGAATGATCCAATGTCGAGCCGATACATTCGTCTGAAGGCACGAGGTCCCTC
>JAULBU010025021.1:6938-18044 GCA_032358235.1 Odonthalia washingtoniensis
ATAGATCGATGATGACGGACAGTGCAGGAGATGACTATGGTATGTTAATCGGACGGTGCAAATGATAAAGATGATATGTTAAAAAAAGATGATGATGACGGAACGATGATAAAGAATGAATATGTGTTAGTATAAACGATGATGATGGAACGATAACAAAAAACTATGATATGCGAATATAAATGACGATGACGGGAACAATGATGAAGCAGATGATATGTTAAAATATAAACGATGTTGATGGATCGACAACAAAAAACGATGAGATGAGAATATAAATGACTATCACGGGAAAAATAATAAAGCAGATGATATTTTAAATTATAAGAAATGATGATGTGAACAATAATATAAAGATGATGATGACATGTTGGGATTACAGTAACTCTAATATGACCATGATGATGATATGTTTGAGTAACGATATAGTTAAGTAGATGCAATGTTGATACGAATGAAGATCTAGGATGCGAAGTGATGATGTAGACTACGACATCGATGATGATGTAGAATATGATAACCATGATGATATTTAATTCATAAATATGAATCCAAAATGATGTTAAGGATGATAACGACGAAATTAAATCGATGATATAAATGACGCATACGAGGACTCTTTCGATGAATAAAGTGATAGCATTGATGTTGGTAATAACAAAATCTTGACGACGGCGACATGAAATGGCACAAGCCAGACGGGAATGTGAAATACGTACGTAAAAAGAAAAATCATAACAGGGATTAGACAGTGCCAAGAAACACAATGCCATCACAAACGCTGTACACCGCATTTATCAGGATGACAATGATATAATTATTCAGATAGAGTTTTCAGATAGCGAATGATTTTACCTCCAACACACACTACAGTATCAGAACGGGATAATTCAAATCGTCCAAAATTGAGAGAACGATTATTTCCCACTCACATGTTTCAAAACTATTCTACGACACGTGCATCTACATTCTACGACTCCGCTCGAATTGTACTTCACTACGATATGTATATATATGATTATCAGACTACTAAATGAAAGAAAAAAAGGTAGACATAAGTAAAACCCAAAGAAGCAATTCGAAGCCGAATCAGCGATAACACCTAACCAGTCGATACAACCTCTAAAGAGGAAAATCAATCCGCAACAAGCACTGAATTGCTCAACTTCAACCGCAGTAGCAACTAGATGCCCAAACCTTACATGTGTGCATCGATCGACCGGCTGCGATTCCAGAGCCGAGGGAGTCTGTTAAAGTAGCCTCCGACCGGGACGTCTGTATAGATATCAGGTATATCAGGACTAAGGTCAAACCAGCTATTCCTGTGACTGCGGCAATAAATGAACCTCACTTATCTAACATTCCGACACTAAATTTTCCCACTTTAATTGAATACAATAAACGTAGTGGTAGTCTTTTGGCTGCGGCCTGTTATTCAACAATATATGTGTCGAATGACAATAATTTAGCCGAAACCAGCATATACTAGCCGGTTTACAATCACCAGCTGGGAGTATTATAGCGCCACGGGTGATAGTGGAGGTGTTCATGAAGCGGATTAATTTCTAATTTTGAGAGTTTGTGGGCTGTGTGGATTTGAACGTTGCTACTGTAATGTGTGTAACATGTGCAGTTATTGAGAAAATTTTCAGTAGAGAGGAAGTGAGGGGATGGAGGAAGGTGGGGGTAGATATGGATATGAAGGACAGTGAGCACTGCAAGGTGGGCAGAGAAAAGAGGGAAGCAAAAATGACACAATTAGTATCTAGAACAGGATAAGCTAACTACTATCAATAATTTATGACGGAAGGTATCAATACCTAGATGTTGGTATCAACTATTGAATTAAGTTTGATAATTGAATTGAAAAGTGGAGAGAATAAATGTAAAGAGGAGAACGGTGCTAGTGGTATTCCTATGAATTAAGAAGAATGCTAAAAGCGGAAACCTCGACGAAGATTGATTTGTTAGTTTGATGCGCGGAGGTGCGATCTTGAAGCGTGGAGGCCAGAAAATACACGAGCTAGCTTGACGCGTATAAGCCAGACGATACATCTATGGATACATAGCAGATAGTTAGGTCATTGTTTTGATCCAAGTTTTAGGCTATAGTATTGTGTTACCCATTATTTAGTGTGGGTATTTATCAATTAGTGGTGGGATCTGAAGTCTTACTTCGACAGTCCCCCCATTCGCTTTATCAAGCACCATGAAATGACATATGTAAATGAAATCTGAAGATTTGTGCGTAAGTTATCAGTTTTTAGCCTAGAAAAGTGTTGAAGCATATGAAGGAGTTTTTATATGAAGCCAGTTGTGTTTCAATGTCAATATGAGATGATAAAAAGAATAACTTAAGTCGGTTTAGTATGTCAAATACCAGGAAGGTATTATTGGGGTTATTCTTGTATGACCCATTTTTGCGTGTGTTTGTTACCAAAGAGATAGTCAAGTGATGAGAAGGGATATAATGATATGATGTAGAGTGTATTTAGAAAATAAAGCGAAGCTGGATTACTGTTTAGAAGAAGTGTCATTATTATGACGGATAATCCATTGAACGGGGTTAGCATCATGTATAACCGACATTAAAGCGTTCCTCAAAGTATATTATAGAATTGGTTTGGTTAGGCCGTCTGATAAATTAAATTCTGACTGGACCATTGCAATGTTTGAGGTTTCACCTTTCTTGAAACCTTTACGGGCTGCGGGAACATCCAGAATCGGTCGCTTTTTGCTTTTCCGGGATCCTTTCTGATGATGTCGAAAAGACTTTTCGAGTCCGTAAATAGTTCGCGGGTGACGTTGTGGTTGATTAACAGGGAACGTTCAAAATAAAGTGTAAACGCAGCGTCGGAAAGGTCAGAAAATGCAATAAATTCTGCTGCAATAGCAGATCGGTAAAGGCGCTTTGATTGGTAAGATTTGGAGATTTGTGGTATTACTTCATTTGAGTCGTCTTGAAGAAAGATGATATAGCCTTTCTGTAAAGAAAGGATGAGGTTATTTCCGAAAGATTCATCTAAATAACCAATGATTTTTAAAGTTGATAGATTCAGTCACTTAAATCATATGTTGACGTCATATCTGATTGCATAACAAGTCGCTTTGATCAATAAATTGATAAATTTAGCTGGTTCGTTTACGAAATTTGATTCTGTTACCTTGGAAAGTCTCGAATTTTTGAATGTACAATCAAGTCTTGTGTGCTAAAGCCAGGTCAGGTGCATTCGAATTGAATGGAAGGCGGTGAATGATGTAGTGTTGTAAATTTGTTCTAATTTAGTGATCTAATGACGTTGTGATTGTTGAAGGATTGAGTCATTGTAATTGATCTAAAATACAGAAAAATCACATGATGGTGAAGCAGGTGGATTCATATCGAATAGTTTGTTTGTGATGAAAGTTCTTCAAAAGAAGGTGGCCGGCTCTTAAGATGTCGTCGACGTATGTTCCTGACATTCCAGACAGAAGGTCTTTTTGCGAGATGTAGTGAAAGCTTGAATCCGAACTAAGTTGCTTCATTCCAAGGTCACCGAGGTGAGGTTGTTTAAAAGTTTTATGCCATAATTCTCCAGACTCTGTCAGACCGTAAATGAGTTGAATTATTTTAATACATTGATCAGGGCATCATTCCATCTCTGGGATAGTTGAAGTAAAACTCAAATCCCTGAACAGCGGTATAGCAGATTGTGGTTATGATTGCGTTACGTCTGATGTCCAAATGTTGAAATCAAAAATGGAGGCAAAAGAAAGTTGTAATCGGATGGATGAAGGTTGTAATGTTTGAGAAGAGTGAACCAATTGATTCTTTAGTAGATCCCGATGGACGCCGATGACAAACCTTTCATTATGGATGGTCTTTCCCGTGATTATTGATTTTAAAACAAGTAGGAAGCGTCCGGAGAGGATGTTGGCATTTGATGGAACTTTCTATTTTAACATGACCTTAAAAGTGGAACGGCTAATTAGGTTGTTAATCTAGTTCTTTCATGATTTTTGCATTTCTGGAGTTTTAATTCGATCATCCTTCAGTGTAATGATCTCTTTCATGAAGATGTCATCGTAATCATTCGGTGATTTGAAATTTCCGAGGGCACGGTTGATATCCTAAATAGAGTTGAAGACAGCGTTGTAGTTGATAGATAAGGTTTGAGCTGAAATGTTTTGAAGGGGCTTGCTTTTAAATTCGCTTTATCAACGATAAGTACCAATTTGGAGAAGCAATCGAATGATGAGACTTTGAATGGGCCTCAGAATTAACCGTTTTTTGAAGTGTGGTCTTTTTCTCGCCATACCAAAACGGCATCCTCTGGTTCATAAGCAATGTCTGTTGACGGGGGAAATTTGTGTTTTAGAGCTATGCTGACTTCCATGGCGTCCAATATATTTCTCATTTCTTGTCGTGCTAACATATCAATTTACCAACATTCATCACAAGTTGGTCGTCTCGAATAGTCGCCTGGCATCTCCAGTCTTGATAAATTGCAAAAGAGGAGGGCAGATGGTACGAGTCCGTTAGGATCTGATGTGCCGTTCATTGCTTTTACCAATAGCGCAAGAACTAGTTTGAATTCAGCTTTTGGGAATTGTAACAGCAGTTTTCTGACTGTTGTTATAGGCGGTGTGTGGTCTCTTTTACATATGGACAGTCCATTATGGCTTTCAATTCCGGTTCTTTCAGTATTAATATCGTCGGCAGCTGCAAGATGCATTAATGATTCGCCAAATTTGGATCCCTGATCTACTATTATTCAGTTTGGAAGCCAGTGTAGATAGAGGTCCATATCTTGATCAGGCAGTTCCAAATGGTTATAGTTCCCATGTTTTTGAGTCTTATATCTGAAGAGAATCGAGTGCCTCCATCGACGATATGTAGAATAGAATATTTATGTTCCTTCATGGTAATAAATAATACGTCCATAAATATTCGTTCATTGAAGCGTGCTGAATCCGAACTGAAAAAGACCCGGAAATATAATTGTGCGTTCGTTATGAGTTGGCAGGGATCGCATTCGGAAGATATGCCATTCAAGATGCGAAGGGACTTTGGGTCTTCTTTGGATGGATGAGTAGGTTTCAGCAGGTTGAGAAGTTTTGTTGGGGTTGGATGAAAAAGTTACCGGTGTAATCTGTTGAGTTCTCCAGATGAAAAGTTGATATCAATTGGGCCGATTGCTTGTAATAAATTATGCAGATGGGAAGATGAGCTTCGGTGGGGAGGCAAGAACAAGTTTCCAATGTAATAAAGGGTGCCGTGTTGCTTGTATTGTGAACAGAGTCCTAACTTGTTGTTTACATTATCGATCATGAGTTCGTTTTGATCCTAAATGTCCAAAACGGATTAGAGGAGGAACGTTCGCCTCGATAACGTCCAAGTTGAAAATGATGTCATCGATCAATGGAGGTAACGAAATAACGAAACGAAATGACCGGAGCGATTTTTAGACTTCTTCACCGAACCTGAATGGATAATTCGAAGGAACCAAAGATTGTCTATTTATCTGAAGTTGATTGTTGTGCAAGTTGTCTTTGTCTATTACACTGCGTGGTGCGCCTGAATCAATAAAAAAAGTTGGAGTGAATGATTTAGTTGGACCATATATGGTGGTAAAGATATCAGATGTGTTGCAGTCCCCGACAAACTTGCTGTTGCCTACTGGGTTGTTTTCGGAAGATTTTCGGCGATTCAATTCAGCTGATGTTCGCGATGAATGAACAGTTTAAGTGAAGAGAGTGTTGGATAAGTGAGTCATAATGACATTATTGTTAATATCATTATTTAATTGATTGTGATCATGGTAATTTTCATCTTTATTATAGTTGACAAGGTTGACTAGTTGTGTGTAGAAATTATCTGACTCATCTTCGTCTCCATCATGATCATCATCATTGGTGATTTATCCAATTTTGGGTGCATCTGTGTTGTCATTTTCGCATCTGTCGACAATATCCGCCAGTATAAAAACCGGACTTTCTCTATTCTTGAGTCGTCCAGTTGTAAAGTTTTTTTTCGCGCCTGGAGGGCATTTACGTCTATGTTTTGGGAAATGAATGCCTACCTCCAAATGGCGTAGTTCTTGGGTGTAGTAAACATAAAGTAGGCCATGCGAAATTTGGGGGTCCGTGTAGTGTACCTAGACAAGAATACAGGGATGAATTGTTACGGATGGTAACTACGGACAAAATCTACGCAATTTGAAGAAAAAATAAATGAGACATGAACTTTGGGCATACAGATGATGTATAATTTAATGTATGAGAAATACAAATTTACTTACAGACGGTGGAAAATAAAGATATGAAATATTCTGGGCCCTCTTTCACGTATCGGAAGATTGCACGAATGTATAATTCAAAATATCTTTCAGGAAAAGGACTTTTTAGTGTATGTTTCCTATATAAAAATCTACAATTTTTGTAGTAAAAATTGGATGGGCCACGCAAAACTTTCTAGAAAAATTGAAAAATTTAATATATGTAAACTAGGCCCGCGATTCCACATTTTTTATGAGAGAGTGAATGAATACCTTATAAAATTCTACGAAAAATGCAGTTATTTTTGAATGTCGCAATAACCTATGCTTTATCGCTTTTATTGTAAAATCGTAGTGGTTCAAAATTTTCACATACAGTTTGTCGATGGAAACGTGAATGGTGAATCCAGAACTCATTCATTTGATGAATGGGAATGTGGGTGTGTAGTGGCCGTTATCAGGTGTATATATGTGATATATATGTAGACTGATGGTATGTGGGAATGTTTTATGAAATATGGGTGATATACATTGCAATACATGTATACTAATTACGGTATAAATTATATATATTTAATTTTAATAATATTAACAATATCATACAAAATAAATATGAATCTGAAAATGAATTGAAAAATGAAATGGGGTAAAGAGTGTAATATTGAACATTGTGATAAATAAAAAGAAACGGAGAAATCAGAATATCATATAAAACAGAGAATACACATAACAAAATCAACTGAAATTGTCTACTGAAACCATAACGAAATTGTGGGATGTCCATAACATAGACATGATGTCTTTTGTTCATCTTCTGACATATGAAAGCACATAAATAATAATATAACTCGATACGATGTTAGTAAATTGTATATGAAAAGAACTTAATAATGTAAATAGAATATGAAAAATGATATCGTTGCGAACCTGTACAGATGTCGGAGTATTTAAAGGAACGAAAATAAGTTACCTCTACACAGAAATCGCAACGACCAAGCATAGAAAAAGAAAGTTAGAAATTTGTAATGACGGGATAGAAATTGTACAATTATCTAAAGAGTAGATATTTCTTCGTATATCCACGGTTATATGATTTGATCGCGTTGTTGTTGTGGCGATGGAACATGACAGGTTTGGGTCGGTGTGGAGCATTGACGATGAACAAAGTGCCATTTTTCGGCTCCAATGATTGTTCGTTGATAAGGTGTTCATAAAAATGGTCGAACCAACTGTGTAGGAGGGAAGAGAGAGGGAATGTGACTGTTTCAGGAAATTTAAGAGAATTGCTCTTAATTGGTCCAAAATACAACAATTTATGTAAACTTTAATATCAGAAAATGGCACGAAAATAACATTTTGGTAGTATAGTCAATGTTTAAAAATTAAAAATAAAATTTTGTATAAATGTGTTTAAAAATGTACCAAAAAGAAAATGATGAAACGTCAAAAGGCACAGTACAGAAAATATAAATTAAAACCAAATTAGAAAATTGA
This sequence comes from Odonthalia washingtoniensis, assembly GCA_032358235.1. Taxonomy (NCBI): domain Eukaryota; phylum Rhodophyta; class Florideophyceae; order Ceramiales; family Rhodomelaceae; genus Odonthalia; species Odonthalia washingtoniensis. Next base: position 14,690 of record JAULBU010025021.1, read on the forward strand.
ATTTAAATCACATTTAAAAATGTGAACTGTATCGGCAAAATGTTCTGTGACGTGGTGGTGACCACGGAGGTAGACCTGGTCGATGATAAATGTTGCCAGAACCATCAATTTGTATGGCCGGAAGTAGAGGGAATGATTTCAAATCAGCATGGGATGCTGGAAATTAAAAGGTCCTAATGTATGTTGGTGCACATGAAATATTTTACGTGTTTACGAAATAATTTTTGAGACCTATATTTATATTTTGAAAACACAATAGCCTTTCGAATAGGCAGAACTGAATGAAATTTCTTCTTTTCTGACCGAGCTGTTTTGATAAGGAAGAAGCAACATAAACATTTTATATCATCATAATGAATCGAATTGCAGAAAATATGGACGGGATCAGGCGGCTGTCAGTGGTGATAACAGTAATGGTTATGAATTGTCCTAAATTGAACTCGGACAGGAAATGGAAAAAAGTAAAGCTGGAGTGTTGAACAAATGATTGGCTGTTTCGCTAAGCATCCTGGAAACTCATTTGGGGAGGAAGGGTGTTGAAGAAATTATTAGGATAATTTGTGACCCTGAGTTTGATTCAAAATTATTCTCAAAGAAATTTTCATCTTTTGATGACTGCCATAATATTAGGGATGGCATAGTGAGCAAATTTTGCCAATGAAACTGAAGTGTGCAATGGAATAATTTTGGATTGTAGTATGGAAATCTGGAAAATTGCATGTGTTTATTTTTGTTTTTGTCTGTCCCATTTTATGGTTTATTGTATATTGATCATAATAAACTCAATTCTTTTAAAATATAAGTCGAAATGTCGATGCGTGCTTCAAATGAAAATGCCTGTTTATCTAAGTAAGTAATTGTTCTTATAAATGAAAATTTGTCATAGTAATAGTTAGAATAACTTTATTGAAATGACACACATTGATTATACTAAAAATTTAATTTTTTGTGGACAAAAGATCAAAGTTCAAAATACTACAGACGCAATCAACCATACGCATCAGCGTCTTCGGAAAAGAATGTTGACTTCCATTTACCGCAGTTTCGAAATGGATGTCACCATTCACTATTCCATTGGAATTCGTATGTATTGATTAGGGGAACGAGAACCTGGAACGGCGCTGTACGGAAGAAAAGGCAGTTCAACTAGAAAATAAATTACTGAATTATCAGTATCGTGAATGTAACATGGGCCAGAATCTGTAGATTGTGTATGATTCTGTCGTTTACGTGGTTCATATACTGCAGTGCGTGCAGTCTACTGTACGTTTCCTACCCATCCCGGTTCCTTTCCTTGCATCATAGTGTAGTTTAACTTAATATCTTCAAAAAATGAACCAACGTGCAGTACACCATCATATAAATCATACGTAACATGAAGAATTATGCAGTACGCCATTACCAAGTATATTCAAAATATGTAGTGGCCTGTATTTGTACTACACAATGAGACTATATCTTATGTAGAACAGTGAATGATTTTTCAATCACGAATCTCCGCATACAGTAATTACGTAAATGATTTCATTGACTTGTACATTAATACACTGTATTTTTCTAAATGTAAACTGAAACGTTATCTGCAAGAAGTGCAGAACGTTATATGCAAACTTCCCGAAAATCTGCAAATTATGTAGAGACGGGTAGCTTAACTGCATAGGAATCTGCGCAAATAGAGGTTTTTGTGGATGTAATCTAGATTTGAAACTGGGAACAAGTACAATATGGAAAATTTCTAGTACAGTGTATATGCTATAAAAAGGAAAAATGTTTATTAAATTATGCATTGATATTCATAATTATAATGATATAGAAATAGGCATATATTGATATATAATGATATACCATATCGTTATATGAAAAAAATATAAACGCACAAAGATATGATAAAATGTGTAGAGAATAGTTTAATAATGTAAAAAGTAAAGGGACCTGTTATTAATATCAATCAGAACGGAAAAGAAGAATGTTCTCTGTGTCAGACTAAAAGTAGTGAGGTAATTGAGAAGACTGAAATTGAAAATGTTACATATCGGATATTTTATTTCAGAAACAAAGGAATAAGAAAAATGTTCCTTCGTTAGTTCTATAAATAGATAAGTAAGCGAAAAGAACAAAATTTAAAATGCTACATACCAAAGACATATTACGCATACCAGTTACGGGCACCATAAATGAAATATTTGGTTTTTATCCAATAAAACTTGAGATCGTAACATAACGTCCCGATGTTATGAACATGAATAATATGATTGTACGAAATACAAAAGTAGGGAGTGATTAGTAAATTTTTAAAAGCATTCAGTGTTGATAGACGTTGAAAAATAAGAAATGAAATTAACATACCTTGTACTACGTCTTTCGACGTTTCATGAATCATAGGGTTTGACCCGATAGTATCGGATGCCGAGGTCGAAGTCGTAAATGATGGCATGATACTGTTTCAGAATAAACGAAAGGAGAGTTAGGAGACGGAATATGATGGTGGTAAAAACAGGAGGAATGTTTCGTCAATGATGAAAGTGAAAAGCAAGGAGAAAGCTAAACACACGTGAAACGCGTCGTAGGCTGGACATGTTGTACTGCCATGGTTGAATTGTTAGTTGATTATATTTGAGTTCAGATGACTCACGTCTTCCATTATCCGAAATTGCGAACGGTTCTTCCATTCATGAGTGAAGATGGGAAAACCGTTCCGAATCCCTAGTGTGAATTTAGCGCCAAAAGTTGCGAATAAAAGGAAATGAAGCCACTGCAGCAGTATAAATTAGTGAAAATTATGGAATTACAGTACTTAGAATCGGTTGGAATTTTGGGTATTATTCCCAAAATAAAATAGAATGGGAAGAAAAGATTCACACGTACGAAATCGGGAACTTATTTTTGATTTTTCATTAATACTGTAATATGATCATTTTACTGTATGATAGCATGCAGAGATAAGTTTAACTGTGTCTGAAAACTTTTGAAATGCATTCCATTCTATCTGCCAATGTGCATTAATTCAAATATTCAAAATATCGATTCGAGTTTCAAATATATAAAAGATTATTTTTAATCAATTTAATACGCAAATAATATTTCTGCAAACAAACAACTAAAATTCAGATATGAGGAATCCAAAATGTTCCGTCGGCCATAACTGTTGCGATTTAATTGACCCTACGTTCTCAATTCCACAATAATTGGGTATGGAACACTTTTTTTATTGACAGTTCAAACCTATCTTTCAAGCGACCAATTGATTGTACTTACTAGCAATCCCCATTGGGAAAAATGGAAAATGAGCATCCAAGTTGACGACGTGTCGAGATCATGGGAAAACGAGTAATAATCATTGGAATTGGACTCCAGA